>MJUU01045696.1:0-30546 GCA_002080025.1 Modiolus philippinarum
CAAGGAAGGGGGGGGGGGTCACTTGACATAAATTAAGTACGAACGTGCGGACAGTAAAATTTAAACGAACCCTATTCATATGTTTTCCCAAAGGTGCAAAAGGAGACCTTTTTATGCACTCTATGACATTTTGCAACCTATTCATATATTTTTGTTAAGTGTAAAGAGTCCCCTTGCTTATCTGAAGATTAATTTTGCAGTTTTTTTTTGTAATTTGCAACCTATAGATATGTCCAAAATAGAAATTTAGACATTATATGTTATTCAGGTTTCAGACGGGGTATATAGCGTGACATACCCTGGATGTTTCCAGGGTATGTCACGCTATATACCCCGTCTGTAACCTGATTTACCTTTATATTCCGATGAACAGCCATGGTCAAATGAAAATATTACTCTTATCAATTTCACCATGTTGTTTTCATGTTATGACGTTGTCAATTTCCATGACAACTTATACTACCTGGCAGTTTTCCGAATATATGTTGACATTCAAGGAACGTCATCGAATCAAAAGCAGGATTACATCTGTAAATCGGAATATATTGATATATTTCTTCTGATATTTTGTAACCTTATCATGATCTATCATACATGTTAGTCCTGAAAACGCAGGCCCTTTCGGGTCGCACATCCGTACCTACCTTTATATAATTTACGTTACCTCCCCCGTGTATTGATTATTTGTCCTTAATGAGGGTGTTATATATTGTCATTTTTCCCCATGCTAGATTTTCCCCGTAGGAAAATTAGAATGATCTCATTTCCCCCCGGGGAAAATTGGGATCATTGTCAGTTTCCCCCACGGAAAACTGGCAATACGTATACGTATTGCCATCTTTCTCCCATGCTGATTTTCCCCAAAACATGATTATTTATTTATTTTACGAAAGGATATGGAGTAAATAAACATGAGACCATAACACATATTTTAATTCCAACTGCAATCAAGTTTGATTAGATGTATGGCCATTTCGGAAAATCAATTCCTCATCAGCAGCACTAGAACCCAAACATAGGAAATCCACGATTTCCAAAAAGGCTTATAATGCAAAAAACCTTGTTCATTTTTCTATATCACCTGACCTAACTTTGATTAACAACTTAAAAGATCTGTTGTCGGTGTGTTGCCCGAGATCCAACATAAAAGCTTATACATGTTTTAATAGTAGGCGGAAAAATGAACATCTTTAAAATTGAAAGGGGGAAAAATAGCAATGATCTCATTTTCCCCCGTGTTCAGTAGGGGGAAAATTTGAGAACGTGCCTAATTTTCCGGTGGGAAATATCAGCGCATGCTAATCTTTCCTCCGGAAAAACTGGCATGGGGGAAAATGGCTATAGAACAAGGGTAGGAGGGGTGTACCCTTATAACGGTTAACGGTAAAAATTTACGCCAAATAACGTTAACGGTAAAATTTATGCCCTCACGATCGACAAATTTGCCAGATATTTCTACAAAAATATGTTTTGATGAATGAATATATGTTTGTTATTAAATTCACGGTAATGCTAGGAAATTTAAGTAATTTCACGAATCACGCTAATACATTTTTTACGATTAACGGTAAAATTTTGACGCATTTGACCTTAACTGTAGCAAAAGGTTAACGATAAAGGGCATTCATACCCTAGCTCTAAGATACTTTTTTGGAGATCTGATATTTAAAAAGATAGGAAATGAAGTAAATGGCAAGGAGACAACATCCCATCCCCAGAGTATATTTCTTATTGTTATGGGTTATTGAAGTTTCAAATAAAAATTTAATTCAATTTAACTGGCATTAGTAACCTCCCTTGATATTGAGTGACTAAGTACAGGGAAGAAAAATGTAAACAATTTATTAAACCAGGTATTTATTCTTAAAACAACACATCTTTCTATGTTTTTTTCGCCTTTCTAATGTCATTACAGCGTGATTTCTTTAAAATATTTTATGCCTCAAATTCCATTACAGAAAAGAGCAAGCAAGTTTCGTTTCTTAACAATTAGAATTAGGGTAAAAGAAAGTCTTTGGTCAAAGTTCAAATGGCTAAATATCAGAATATAAATAATTAAAAAAAATATACAGTTGACAACAAAGATTTATGACAAATCTGTGCATTTATCTAATTATAATTTTACAAATACATGTCGATCAAGACATAGTTACAAACTTTGAAATACTATGTACTATGTAGTAAAATAATACACAATTGATTTTGTTTAATATTTCAAAATGAAAGTCAGTGAGTATTTTTACATATGAAAAGATCCTTTTTGATTCGCAATTTTCTGTAAAGGAAAGATGTGCTTGATTTGAATTTAGGAGTGACTCCATTTATAGCCAAAATCGTCATCGAACTTCCCTGTGATTTGTGTAGTTAAATCAGTATAATAAAAAACACTCCACGTTACCTTCATTTATAAAAAAAATGGAAAAAAACACTGTGCCTACATTTGATCTCATTTAAGTTTATTTACACGAACTTTTTGTCAAAAAGATAAAAAATTAAAGTATGTCACTACGTATATGTGTGCTTGTCCCCATTTTTGACATTTAAAAAGTTGTAAATCAAATAAATCAAACAAACAAACATGTTCCATACCATGTGTAAGTCATAATTTTCATTTTGAAATTGCCATTTTTTACAGGGACTATAATTTGCATTTTTTCAGTCAAATATGAGAAAAATGAAAGAAATATTATCGACCCCTTATAATAATTGTACTAAATTGTAAATATAAATTGTAATTTCTTCCCTTGTTTTACATGTATCTGTAGTCATGTAAGAGTCTAAAGACATAGACCCTTGGTGTCTCTTGAATTTCACTTTATATACACTTTTTGCAGTTGTACTTCTACATTAGACCCGGGGGTATATTTTCAGGTAGGGATGTGACCCGGGGGTACATTTTCAGGTAGGGATGTGCCAAATCGATCTTGAAAACATGCTCCGAATTTATATACTCACGTACTACGTAAAAACATACCCCAAATTTATATAGCAACACTAAATTTAGGACCCGATTATATTAAAATACCTTTGGTTTAACATGAAAATGATAAAAATCAAAGAAACAAAGCATTAAATAAGTGAAATATTGTACATTTAAAGAAAATAAATCACAATAATTCAGTTGTCTCATAAAAATAGCCAGTTTTGCGTTTTTTGGTACCAAATTTTATATAGATTATTTTTTTATCTGCAAATTTATATATAATTGGTTTGAAAGCACCCCCAAATTTATATATTGCATGCAAAAATACATACCCGAATTTTTGGCACATCCCCGTATACCAAAATAATATAGATTACACAGTCTGTAAGTGACCTAATATGGTATATTGCACTGTCAGCAAATTTCATATTGGGCGAGAGCGTAGCTCGAGCCCAATATTCAATTTACTGACCGTGTATATGCCATATTAGGTCACTTACATACTGTGTAATGTTTATATCCTGTTGAGAGTCTAACACGATGTCAACAAAATTGTTTAAAACCGTACAGTGACGCTACGTAATGGCGGTCACCGACAGTATATAAATCAGTCACTCGATATGGAATATACACGGTCGGCATGTGACGTCTTTTGACCAATCAACGTCTTAGGAATTTACTACAGGCAGGATATTGGAAGTTACCACCCCCGGGCATTAGACACGAGGAGGAATGTAGATATTGCATATCCCAGAACATAGTCCCTAGATTTACGATACATGGTTTTTTCCCTTAACTAGTGGTCTTTCTACATCAAATACGAGAAGGAACGTGGTTGCTCTTATGAAACAACACAAATATCCTTGAGCACCGTCCCTTGGTGTCTTTTGTAGATTTACAACTTATTGATATTATTGTTATTTATGATGCGTGCATATGTACTTACAAATCAAATCAAATCAAATCAATATTTTATTGTATCAATCATGGACCCACAGGGGGCAATGACATAAAAGACACATGGTTAAAAACATACATACAAACATACATAGTAGTTTGAGCAAAATAGGACAGATTGAAAAAAATAAATATAAAAAAAAAGAAAAGAAAAAAAAACCTGATAATGTATTTATACCACCTCCCTCGTCTGGGTTACAGGCATACATACATAAATTTATATATTAACTTGTTGTTTTAATTAATTCTGTTGTATTGTCGTGTCTGAAATATGAATGTTATATTTGTAATTGCCCCTTGAGGGACCCTGATTGGAATAAATGTATCTTATCTTATCTTATCATAGAATCAACCATTCCACCCGCTTGCGTTTCACCAAAGGCCCCACATAGGGCAAAACGATAAATTAAGGGAGTACGAGCCTGAGATTTCAGAAGCATTCTATATCCTCGGGTGTTATCCATTCAAACATTGCTAAAATTTTTTGCACATGGATCACATTTTCTTGGCTATAAGTCACTTTAAAATACATAAAATAGACTGTGTATAAAATTTAATCAACTTCCAATAATAATTTCATATATTTAAAGGCCTATAAACATCTTATGCAAATTGAAGGAAAACGCCAGAGAGATCTGTTTCCCGCCAAAATTTTGACGTCTTATATCTCAAAAATTCCTAACTGGATTTTCAAAATTTTTTGCTCAAGTTGTTCCATTAGTAGTGCTCTTCAAAACCAAAGGTTAGAATTTTAATTCTAATTACAAAATTTCTGACACTCGTACTCCCTTAATAAATATGTAGGAATAAACAATGTAAAGGTCTTAAAATCGCATCATCAACATCACAGGATCGAATTTCCAACCCCGGACCCCTCTTGACACGCTCTTCGTTTCCTTTGATGGTTGGCCCTCATAACTTCTCGACTCTTTATTTATTGAGGGTAAGCTTCTTTCATTGGGGTTCGGTCAGTCAGCCCGCAAAAAGATGATCGAAATGAGAAACCTCGGTCGGTTATCTCCCTGTACTAACTTAGTTTTGTATTAAACATATCAATAGCCTCCTTTGATATTTAAATTAAAATTATCTCCACTTGACCATATATAACTACATCGGTACAGGGAGATAACCGACCAATGTTTCTCGTTGTACCTTAAGGGGGCTCACTCGTCATATTTTTGAATTTGTGTCAGATTTCGGAGCCCCTCTGGTTTTGTCAAGTTCAATGGCTTAAAATTTTGCACACAGACCTCCACTTTTTATTTCATGAACATGTTCTATAGGTCAAATTAAAACAGCTGACAAGTTTTCATAAAATTCTTGATATAACTGTTTAGCTTTTAGACAAAAAATAGTCCTAATGTTGAATTAGGGGAAAATCCAGAGAAATCCATTTCCCGCCAAATTTTTTACTGACTTGTATCTCGGTAAAAAGCACATGGACCTATATATTTCTTTTTTAACCATTTCATTTAGTCTACAATGCTTAGTAAATTAAAAAAAGGTTTCAATAAATCCTTGATAAAAACAACATCAGGAGTGAGCCTCCTTAATCCTACGTCACTTTAAACGTTTTCATTGGGTTGAGGGATGAGTTAGAAGTGCCTTTCACTTACAATATTGATTTTGATCATTGTACTGTGTTGTACCAAAAGCAATTTTACAAGGAAACAATTAGCGAGTTTATTATAAAAATCGATACACATCAATAGCTAAACCTCGTTAATTTTTTAATCTCAAAATTGAACCGCAAACAAACATTCAAAATGACGCAATACTGATAGGCCATTTACTGTCTTTTTGCTTTTTAATGCACAAAAGCATTTCATTTTTCTTTATTGTTGTCCATGGGTTTTGAAAGATAGGTCTGGTATTGCAATGATAAACAAAGAGATTTTGTGTACGTTTCAGACAATATCCTTTTCATTGTTTCCTCAACTGCATGCAGGCATTGAAAAGCTTGGTTTCTTGTTATTATTTAATTTGTGTAGGTTTTAAGCGTTTTTACGCAATAAATTACAGTCTACAAACCTGAACTTTCTTCAAGGCAAGACAAAAATTTTATTAGCAAACTTTAGCACATCAGCAGAGTTTTTAAGCTGAGCATACAATAAGCACATTCAAACATACATTTGTTATTTAAAAATCATAATAAAATAAATCACACATCAAGAAAAGAAGAAACAAACATAATGGATCCAATATTTGCAATATTTCTCCATCATCCAGCTTCAGTTGGTACACGGAGAAATTTCAAGCATGGTCGACTTCCTCTCCTTTTATTGAAATCGACATTTAACCGCAAATACCCGCATATTCTTATTAAGATGTGTAGTCAGTGAAGAATTCTTCATCAAACTCTAATCAATCAATCAATCAATCAATCATTCTTTTTCTGTTTTACCGTCAAATAAATGTTTTAGCTTAGACATTTATTGTAGAAACTATTATTTGCAGATTTCAGAATTATTCAGTGCAAATTTATGCAACGCTTCAAATGATATTTCTCTTTTAACATACAATTTGAAACCTATATTAGAATTAGTAAAAAAGCTAAGCATAACTTATATTTCATTTCTCGTTTCTTTAGATGACATTTACGGAAAAAAACTTAAATGTTATAGATCATAGTCTTTCTATTTTTCTGTGATTGTTTTGATGTTTTTGTAGTTCTTTTATTGTTAGTGTTCAACGCCTGAGATGGCGACTTCTCCGAGCGACTTTCAGAGAAGAGGAAACTGGTTGGTTGTTGCTGCCATTGACCTCGGAACAACATTTTCCGGGTATGCCTTTTCCTTCAGATCTGACTTCGAGGCTAACCCACTTAAAATCAGCACCAACGATTGGTCAGCAGAGGGAGTTCACAATGCTGAGCTGAAAGCGCCATCTATACTGCTTCTAAATCCTGACCAATCATTTAAATCTTTTGGGTACCGAGCTCAGATTGACTATGGGGAGTTGGTGGATGATGATCCGGAGGTAGCAGGAAAATATTATTATGTTAAGAATTTTAAAATGCAGCTGCATAACAGGGTAAATATTCTGTAGAAGTTACAATTATATTGTTTATATAAATACATTTGTTGAGGCTTTTGGCAGTTGCATGTGCGAACAAATAAACTAAAACTAGGTTGCAGTGATTCATCGAATAAACAAAATAGTTGGTTTTTTGTGCATAAAGAACAATCAAGCGTCGGTGACCCTGTCTAAGACAATAATCAGAGGCACCTCACTGCAATTCTTTTCAGATGAGAATTACTGGCCCCAAAATTACTGCTCAAATTTCTTTAATGCAGCACTGTGCCATTTGATGTGAGAAATATGCCCCTAAAGTGAAATTAATAGTATTGAAGCATTTTTTAATTGCTTGAAATTAGACTATATTGACTGTAGACATATCATAACCCTCTTGATACAGTTGAAGAATCTGTATATTTCAAATCCATGTCTTTCTAGGTAATCTCATTAGATATGAAGATAAGGGACGAGACAGGGAAGGAGATTGCTGCCTTTAAAGTATTCACAGAATCCATACGCTTTTTAAAAGACCATTTTCTGAAGAAGTTTGATGAGAAAAGGCTTGGGTTCACTGTTAAAGATATATTTTTTGTAATCACAGTTCCTGCCATATGGAGCGATGCAGCAAAACAGTTCATGAGGGAGGCATCTATAGAGGTATGTCTTTTTCCAACGCGATTCTCTCCCTTGCAACAGTAGTTGTTAATGCATTGCTGCTTCAATGACAATAGTCCACAATAGTATAATGATGCAACGGTGGCGGATACGAAGGGAGGTAGGTGACAGGGATACTCGTGCTCCCCTATTTAGTTTGAAAATAGTAAAAAGTTCTAGGTTTTTTTATATTGTTCCCGGTAAATAAGGATCGGGCCCCCTTGGTAACTAGTCTGGATCAACCACTGAGCAAGGTTGCTTTAAGGAGATTCTACATTTAAACACATTTTGATCAAGATACCGGTCGGTAAGAGGAGTGCGTCACTTGTCAGGATAACCGTTTTTAAAAGATAAGAGGATTTGATTTTGTAAAAATGGAAATTTTCAGTTTACATTAAAGTGCATATTTTCAATATACCTAGGTTCTGCTTCGTAAGATTTTCAAAATTGCATATAGTACAGATACTGGGCAAGTTTTACAAGTTTCTGAAAGTCAATTTCGTAAATGGCTCCAAGTGAACCCCAGGGAAGAGGATTTTCATCCTTGTGGATTGCAAAGCAAGGTAAGCGAGGAGCTTTGTGACAGATATACGTGTAGGGAGAGTGCCACAAAAATTACTGTTACAAGTGGATGACTGAGGAATTGTGTGTTGCATAGTAAAGTTTCCACGCTTTTGGTAGTGGCAATCAAATTTCCCACTCTTTTACATATTACATGTTTTTTAATCTCAAAGTACTAAATTAGTTCTCTTAAATCTTGTCTACCCAAAAGCGAAGTTACTGGATTTTTTTTAGCATAGAACTTGTGTTTCTTAATATGGTTCGATAGTATTCCGCCATTTTGATTTCAAGTTTCATGCGTTGATAGGTATTTTTTATAGAAAAAATGTACAAACATTTTGATATTTAGACAAATCATAAAACAACACAAATAATTTATTATTTGTATAACAATGTTCGCTCCTTTAACTTTAAGTCAAATTTTCGTAAAAGATTTCTTCAGATGTACTGAAGGGAATTATTTGAAATCCACTCTGAAGCTAGGAAATGATGTTTTTTTTTGTGAACGCAATTTCAAGGTTTATTAATGACTATTTGGTATTTTTTATTCTAACTCAAAATCCAACTTTTCGCCAAAGAATTCTTGACTTGTACTGGAGGGCTGGTATGATCACTGCTTCCCTAGTGCGACTCGAGTTAATTGGTGGTCTATGTAACCTGAGACTGTGACTGCTGTAATCAATTGCATTGTCGGTATAACCAGACAAACTATACAGCCGGCATGACGATAATAGTGGACTTAAGGCAAGAGAGCCAGGGTGTGTTTGGTGGGCCTGCACTCTGAACATCTAGGGTCCTTGCTACCCCAAGATCCCCTTCGTGTTATACTTGGCCTTGGGTACTAGACCCAAGATGACGTGTATTGCCCCGGAGAGGCGTTTGAAGGAGTCTTGTTAGTGAAGAGGCTTTGTACTGGCAAGGGAAGGATTTCTTTCTTGCTGCTCCCCTACAAGTAATGTAGCAAGCGTCAGTACAGATCTAGAGCCGAGGTTTTCGATGAATATTGCACTAGACGCATATCGCTACCCTGTGGTAATTAAACCACCAACAATCAGTTTCCCATTCAAATTGGCCTGAATTTAGAACAACAAACTGTTTAAGGTAGGAGAATACATCAACGATTTTAATTGCTCTTATGCCTTCTACAGTGCATGTGCACGTGAGTGTGTTTTTAAATAGAATGTACATTGTTCAATCGTCTTCAAAGGCTCGGCGTTTTATTCCGACTATTTTTTGCTTGGTTTAAAATTGTTGTCCTTTAAATTGTGCTCTCCCCTGCTTTCATAAACACCAAAATACCGAAGTCACTGTTAACTTGGATTAAATTGATTTAATAATATTAACTTTGGACAATTAATTTATATGTACAGGCAGGTATAAGTACTTCCCAGATGATCCTAGCATATGAACCGGAAGCTGCAGCCCTCCATTGTAGTTTGCTACCAGAAGATCAAGGGATAGCTAAATATTTCCAGGAAGGGCGAAGATTAATGATTGTTGATCTTGGTGGTACGTATGTGGTTTATGTAAGGGGACGATCATTCAATTTTCAAGGCAGGCCTCAGGCTTCTGCAATTTTTCCTTAAAAAAACATTTATTTTCATGTCACTCTCTGACAAATAATTCATTCTCACCAAATGTTACATTGCCCAAGTCCTCCCCTGAAAATAAAATGTTAGCCCCTGAAGGTTTATTTCTTCTGCCATAAAAAGAATTAGAAATTCATAAATTAATACACTTACAACGGATTAAGCCTGAATGATATTTGATAATATAAGAAATGGGCGTCATAACAAAAATGCCGAACAGATTGGTCAAGAGCAGAAGTCCTTGAGACAAAGAGACAAATCAGGTGGAAACCACCGGCAAAATTGTCGACTGCAATGGCCCTGACTTGGTACAGGCATTTCAAAAGAAATGATGGATTAAACCAGTTTTATGGCCAAACCAAACCTTCCCTTACAATGCAGTAGTGTCCGGTAGCAACTCAACAGCAATCGCCATTGAAGACAGTTAAAAGAAATGATCATCCAAATATTAAGTAAAGAAAGAATCTTGAATCAGAGTTCAGACTGAAACTTTAAAAATTTCCACAAGGGACTGATATCTATCAAAGAACTTTTTAATGATAGTTTGTAACGGAGTTTTTTGAAGCCTTGATTAATAAGGCGGTCACGGAGATGACTATGTCTAATGAGAAAGCCTGTATAATTTGTGCTAGCTCTCGGGTAATGTATCAGCTGTGAAACAAACACTCCGTAAGTATGAGAAGCTGGAATATTACTGTCCATGTTAGGAAAATTGAAATTAATATCGTCCCCTTTGTTACTGAGATGACCATTTTTGTCAAAATCGAATCGAGTTGTAAGTCCAAAAAGGTGTAAAGCTGGTGGTTTTGCTCGTTTCATTTACTTCTAGTTCTGGTGGATATATTAATGGGATCCATTCAGCAAAAGATGCATTATTGATGGAAAGAACATCATCAATATATCTATAAGCGAGATGGAAGGATCTAGCATCTTTTATTTTATAATCTTTTACAAGTCTCTGACGAAATTCAGTCTCAAAAGAATATAAAAACAAGTTTGCCAGTAGTAGTGCAACAACAGTAGTGAAATATGACAACTGTAACTGTATTCCCTCATACTTAATTGTAGCTGAAAACATATCAGGAAGAAATTATCTGTAACAAATGTTATACATAAATGAAGAACTAATCAATTAGTTAATTTGATGTTAATCAAAAGTTAAAGAATCAATGCAGTGTATGCAACTTGAAAAGAGGTGTAGCGTTAATCAACATTAAGCAACGAAATCCACTCAAACCAGTTCTACTGTCCGTCTCGAACTTACTATGAGGTATGAGCAATGCTCATAGCCGAAGGCCTTAATGTGACTTTAAGATGAAGCGTTATTAGATTGCTTATTGCAGAGATTTTACCCCCTTTCTCTAAGTTACCTTCTATCTTTATGTTAACACGAAGACCCTATAGAGAACAAATTACTGCTGAATACTTGATATTTATTAAGTCTTGACCAAGTGTTCTTAGTTTCCTTCGGATCATTCATCCAACATGTACACTAACAGGGATTAATACCTATGAATATCCTTTTTCTTGAAAAAGATTCAAACGAAACTTGACATAAATGATTGATTTATATGAGGTGCTGACCACGTGTTTTTACTGTAGTTCCTAGCTGCCGCCCAACATGGCCACAAACGGAGAACTTAGTTCAACATTGGACCCTTATAGAAAATATTAAGATATTAAAACTAATGAACGACTGAATGGATTGAAAATTAGCATGGTATAAATGTTACTTATGAGGCGCTTACGCAGTTTTGATACTTAGTGCTGACGCCTTATCAGTACTGGCAGCCAGTTGGGAACTTAGACACAACAGTTCTCATAAGAATTGTGTCCTTCTGGTTCTTTATCTAAGCTGGAAACCATAAGTGAAAGTAGTTTAACGTTGAATCCTACAACATTAAGGTTTCTCAACCTAGTTTCAAAATGAGACCCTTTAACACAGAGGCTTTGTATGGACTATGGTCTAGTTGAGCGATAAAGGGAAATTGGCTATTGAGTGCCTTTGGTTTTGTTCTATGTTAATTTGTTTTGCTTTCTTTTTATTTTTTGTTTTGTTTTGTTTTTTGTTTCATGTTTTTTTTTTGTTTGATTTTGTTCTTTAGCTTTACACAATATATTGCAAGTGTTCGCAATATGTCTGAATCATTTTGGTTCGATTCTGTTTTATTTGTTATTTTATGTTACATGTCATTTCTTTTATAAAGACCTATGATTTAAAAATGTTTTGATTTGTTCAATCATTCGTCGATAGTTATCCAATAAAGAACAATACACACATTTAATGCTACATATAAAACCTCCAACTCTACCAGATAATTAAACAGTGGTGCAACGACAGGTATAGGGTCTGTAAGTCTCGTCATGTGACTCACGAGAATTTTCGATAAATTGGCAATTCGAAAACAATTCCCACCAAAACATTATGACGTTCAACTTTTTGTTTGAAACACCATATATCTTGTAATTTATTTTCTGTTATAGTTTATAATACTTATAAAATATACTGAATAGTCTAAGATAGATAACTCTTTTTTCCTCAGCTGGAACATCAATATTTTAACATTTAGGTATCAGTGAATTTTATATAATAATGTCATATGTATAACTATAGCTTATTCTTATGTATGTATGTTTGTTTGTTCTGTTATTCCTTTGTTAATTGATGATAGATCAATGTTTGGTCTTTAATTCAATAAAATTTACTTACTTACTTACTTACTATATCTTTGTTTAAAATGTAACTTCTGGTGCAGTTTTTGATCCCGGAAGTTGCAAAATTGGACGACTTACCGACCCTATTGTATAGTGGTTATATCATGATTTAATTTCTATTAATTCAGGCGGCACTGCAGATATAACTGTTGTAAAGGTCATTAAGAGAGAAGAGAAACTAACCTTTATTCAACATGTGTACCGAGTAACTGGAGGCGCATGGGGAGGTAACCAGGTCAACGGAAACTTCGAGACATTTCTTAATAACCTTTTAGGAAACGACGTGATGGAAGAACTTAAATCAGACTACCTCCCTTCATATATTGACATGATGAAAGATTTCGAGGTCCAGAAGAAAACTCTCTCCGTGTCAGGTGACAAAAAGTTCGTAGCAGTTAAAATTGCAGGGGAAATCAAAGATATCTATAAATGCAAACGTAAGAAAGATTTAAAAACAGAGTTGAGTGAAAGAACGAATGATAAAATTAAACTTATAGGAGATAAGTTGAAATTTGATGCTTCAATTTTTAAAAGATTTTTTCAGGATTGCGTACAACAAATTATTGGCCATATCAATGAGACTTTTATGAAAAGAGGTTGTGCATTTCCATCGGCAATGATTTTGGTAGGAGGATTTTCGGAAGCCCCTGTTATTCGGGAAGCCATAATCGACGCCTTTCCGGTAATCAAAGACGTAGTCTCTCCGGTTGCATCATCTCTGTCCGTATTGAAAGGGTCGGTTATATTTGGTCACCGACCAAACATTGTGACTGGCCGAGTTTGTCGAGAGACGTTAGGAGTAAGTCTATTTCTTGAGAAAATGAGTAGAGAGGTTAGAAGAACCAAATCTAAAAGAACTGTCAAAATAGATGGTGAACTAATAGCTGAAAAAAGCTTTGAAAGAATGTTTATGATAAATGAAGTTGTTCAGCTAGGTACTATTAGAACCAAGGAATTTGAAGATGTCCATAAAGACTCTTCGCTTCAAGACCTACGAACCCAACCAAAGGTTTTTGGAGTATATGCCACCGAAGATGAAGATCCAAAACTCATAACGGACTGTAAACTCAAAGGCACGATAACGGTAAACCCACCGAATGGAGAATGGCCTAAAACAGCCAGAGGTATAATTGAAATGGAAGCAGGGGGTACGGAAATAATTGTCAGATATAGGGATATTGACACAAAACAAGTTACTGAAGAGAAAATTGATTTTATGTAATAGGATAAAGTATTTATATTATATTTATAATAATTAAATTGCTTTGATATAACCATTTGCTTAAATGTTCTAGGGAAACTAATGAAAGACAGCTTCATCAGCCTTTCGTTCATTTCTACTTTCATGTAATTTAGATTTTATTATATATCTCAGATATTTATTTTATGATACTATTTGTGCGATATGATTGGTTCATTTGACGTCAAATCACGTTCTTCAAATTCAGTGTAAACGTGGTATTTCCATAAATAGTAAATGACATTCTATATTTTAAACGTCAGGTTTACAACATATCATGTGCTGACAGAACCGACATTACTTGCCAGTTAAAACAAAATAAAGTAATAAAATAATAAAATAATTACTTTGATTTATAGACCTTATTAGATTATACTAACCTCGGACTACGCCCTCGGTTAATATGCTCTAGTGAGGTCTATAACTCCATGAATTACCTCGTAGTCATGCAATATTTGTGTAATATTTTACGTCTGTTGCTTCCTTTCGAGTTTCTACAGGTTTCGTCATAAGAGTAAGCAATTATATACTTCTCAATCTGTACAGGTTTTACCAGAAAAGTAAACACATTTTAATTCCTTAGCAATTGCGTTATTTTCATTAATGATTTAATGAAACTAAAAAAAAGAATCTAAAAAAAATAAACAATTTAAACCTAGTTATAACTGAACCATTTTTTCTTTCTTTTCACAATTAAATAACAAAATACCGAAGTAACTGTTAATTTATTTTCTGCATAAGCGCATTTCGACAACTTATGTCTCATCAGTGCAGATAAAACCAAAACATTGGATTTTATCTGCATTGAAGAGACAAAAGTTGTCGAAATGTGCATATGCAGATTCTAAATTCACAGTTACTTCGGTTACCACTAGGTCGATGCATCTGCTGGTGGACTCTTTGTCCCCGAGGGTATTCACCAGCCCAGTAGTCAGTACTTCGGTGCTGACCCGAAAGCCGATTATATTTTGAATCTTACAATATATAAATTTTTGTAAATTTTGTTTAAACTAAGGAGTATCTCCCTCGAGCCTTAGTTTATTTTGGATTTACATTTAGATCTTATTTGGGTATTTGTTCTCTGTCAGTTTTTTAACATGTTTGAGTTTGTGGTCTTCCAAAAGTTTGGATTTTATCTGAACTGAAGAGATATAAGTTGTCGATATGCGCATATGCAAAACCTAAATTCACAGTAACTTAGTTGTTACCTCTTGGTCGATGCCTCTGCTGGTGGAATTTTAGTCCCCGAGGGTATTGACCAGCCCATTAGTCAGTACTTCGGGGATGAACCAAAAGCTGATCTTATTTTTAACCTTGTAATATCTAAATTTTTGTAAATTTTGTTTAAACCTAAGGAATATCTCCCTTGTGCAAAGCTCTGTCCTTAGTTGATTTTGGCTTTATATTTAGATTATATTGGGTGTTTGTTTTCTGTCAGTTTTGTAACAGGTTTGAGTTTATGGTCTTCCAAAACTTTGGATTTTATCTGCATTGAAGAGACACAAGTTGTCAAAATGCGCGTATGCAGAACCTAAATTCACAGTAATTTCGCTATTTAGTTTTTTTGTTACTACTGGGTCAATGCCTCTTCTGATTGACCGTTAGTCTCCGAGGGTATTCACCAGCCCAGTGGTCAGTACTTTGGTGCTGACCTGAAAGCCGATTGTATTTTGAACCTTACAATATCTAAATTTTTTAAAAATTTTGTTTAAAACTAAGGAGTATCTCCCTCGAGCAGCTCTGTCCTTGGTTCATTTTGGCTTTACATATAGATCATATTGGCTTTTTGTTCTCTGTCAGTTTTTTAACATGTTTGAGTTTATGGTCTTCTAAACGTTTGGATTTTATCTGCACTGAAGAGACATAAGTTGTCGAAATGTGCATATGTAGAACCTAATTTCACAGTAACTTCGGTATTTAAGTTATTTGGAAGTCCACTAACCGAAAACGTGTAAAAGCTGATAGAGAAGAAATAACCAAAAGGATCTAAAGAGAAAATCCACAATTCAGCTAAGGACAGAGATATGCACGAGGGAGATACTCAATATGTAAATATTTCGGAAAAGAGGAATTAGAACTTTTTAAAATGAATGAATAAGCACTCAAAACAAAAAATATTGATGTAATTATGATACAAAACAGGCTTGTTCTTTTTCACATCCACCTGTCATATTCATTGTTCCTCGGTGTTCTGTTGTCTTTGTTTCACCATATGAGAGGGCTTAACGTAGAGGAGAGAAGAAGCTCTGTACAATGGAAAACTCATACCGGGACAATTAGAAATATTTCTCAGAAGGAACTTCAGAATTAAATATTGTCTCCTCATTAAAATTCGTTTTTGTCAATCTGCACACAAAAGTTTTCCGTTCTCAGAACTAACATCACTTTTGAAATTTTCTACCGGTATGACTTATAGTGTCCACGAGTACACACAGACACAACAAAAATGACAAGGACGAAATAAACAGACAATAACACGAAAGCCACAAAAAACAAATATAGCATTAAAGTGTGAGCACCTAAAAACATTAGAGTCATTAGATGCTCCGGAAGGGTATCTATGAGCTGCTCCACATGCAGTACCCGTAACACTGTAGGTGAAAAGTTTGATGAACTGACAAAAACTTGTGCATTTCTCATAAAGCATTATTCACATATGAAATATATTTTCTTACAGATACTAAGGACAAACCAGTCTACAAGTACAAAACAAAAGAAATCTAAGATAAATTTGTTTTCAGACATGGCTAATCTTTTACCATATACTACAACGCAGATTTTGCAATTTACAATTTCATATACTAAGTATATATTATGGGGGGTACAAATATTTATCCTGAAGTTACTGGAATTGAGTTTCTGCATATGCGCATTCCGACAACTTTCAGTGCAGACGAAATCTAAACGTTTGGAAGACCATCAACTCAAAAGATGTTAAAAACTGATACAGAACAAATAACCAATATGGTCTACCTCGTTCCTGTAAAAATAAACGTTCTGACCTTTGAGGTAGTTACTACCATGAGAATTACATAAAAGTGTGCCGAAGTAGTGGGACTCTCTGAATGGTTGACAGTACACAAGAAAAAATTATTGCGGGTTCATGGACTTGATTTTGAGATAAAAGCAATTAAAAATGTCAGAAATCAACATTGGCAACGTAAATACAATGTTAAAAAAAACAACATGAAATCTCATAATTTCTTTTCTTGTCAATTTCTTTCGTCATTTTCAGTTTTTCTCACTATTTCAACTTTTCAATGTTAAGACTAAAAAAAACTTTTTGTATATCTTCTAATAACCTGTGTTATAATGTTAAATTGTATTTAAGCAACAAATTGACAAAAAATGTTTCAATCTCACTCTAGGGCAATAATTGTAGAAATTATTAGCATCATCCGACTAAATTTTCACGCAATACTATAAAACATTAGCAGCGGCCAACTAAAACACATTTGTGAGAAGCCGTACCGTGGACAGGTAATGATTCAAGCCAAGTTTGGTTTCATTTGACCCAGGGGTTTTCGTGAAGATTTTTCGAAAAAAGGTATACCCCGGACGGTTGGACGAAGGACGCCAAGTGATGGTAATGCGACTTTATATTGTTAGTTGAATTTATATTACATGGTATTATTTTAGATTTAAAAATACAGTGAAACCTGTCTTACCGAACCCTGAAAAAACCGAAAATCTGTCAAAACCAAACGTAATGTGAAGACCCTTTGTATCAATTTCTTTATATTTGAACATGTGTAAACCGAACACCTGTCTAAACCGAACAAAATCTACAGTCCCAGAGGGGTTCGGTTTAGACAGGTTTCACTGTACAATAAATGCTAGATATCATATCTGTGTCATAATTTGCGACTATAAAATGCATCATAATTTTATAAGCTTTGATTGTTTTTACAGTTATTGTGCATTAATTATACTGAACAAGCGGATAATTCAAGAATAGACAAAAAANAAAAAAAAAAAAAAAAAAAAAAAAAAAAAAAAAACCAAAACAAAACCAAAACAAAACAAAAAAAAAACAACAAAAACAACAACAAAAAAACAAAAAAAACATCGATTTTGTGCAATCGTAATATCGCGCAATCGAATGATAACGTAAGGAGGGTACCATTAATTGCGAAACGGCCCTTTTTGTGCTACCGTTAATTCCTCAATAGATCAAATTTTTACTGGAAATTGTCAAAATATATAAGCGTGATTCGTGAAAGGCTTAAAGCATTTAATGCAAAAAGTAAAGTTAACGTCATTTGACTGATTTTTTAACGTTAACCGTCAAAATGGTACCGCCATTCAGAGCCTAATTTCTATTCCCATATTTTCGAATGAAAGTTCGGATATATTGTCTTTGACCTTTTCCGTCCGTCCGTTACGTTTTCTTGTTACACGAAATCCCATATTTTGGATTTAGGGTTTTAATTATGCGATAAAATTATAGCATATACAGATGCACAATAAGCTTTCGGATTTTCCAAATATGTTTTGGTGTAAAACAAGAGACTCCAAGATGTCGATTTATACACAAGGGGTATGTGACACAATCTCTTACTTCATTTTTGGATTTTAGGGATTAAATTTTGTTGTAGATTATCTGCTAAAATCTATACACGCGCAAGTCGGTAAATGTCCTGAAAATGTTAAAGTTTTTATATTTTACCATACAATTTTATATTTTAGCAATTCCTTGATAACTAAATTTTCTGAACCTCTCAAAGACCAATGATGTTATGAGTTCAAGCACGCAACCATACTTTGATAATTTGTTTCTATTATTATTTATACTATAACTAATCAGAGATTCTGATTATCGCAAAATATTCAACGAATGATCGAATAACGCAGTAATTCACGAATGCGCGCAGCGCATGAGTGAATTACAGCGTTTTTCGATCATGAGTTGAATATTTTCGATAATCAGAATCTAGGATTAGTTATTGTTTTTATTATATAGATCTTCTTCTCTTTATTTTAATGGTTTATTTTAAGATTCATTGCATGAACTACGTTTTCGATGTTAATCCGCTGAGACGTTTACTATTAACGACGTTGACAACGTCTATTGTGACGTCACTTCCTAGAGTGAAATTATGGAAAATAATTTCACAGTTCATTATCACTTTTATTTCACTGAGAAATTTCAATCTTTCACCGCAATCTATATAATAATTTCACCTATTGGATTTGAAAATATATGATTCCAATGATTGTAAATTTGCAGCCACTTTAAAAATCACTTAGTCTCCCTAATAATAGAAAAAAGAAGGGAAACGGGGAATGTGTCAAAGAGACAACGACCCAAAGGGGAGAAATAACTCAAAGCCACCATAAGATCTTCAATGAACGGTGAGAAAACCCCACACCCAACGGCAGGTCGGAGTTGGCCCCTGAATAAAGAGTAATCAAGTTCAGCGAAATAAACATCATCCTAGACTCCTATAGATATAAAGTAAACTAACTAGAAAAAGACACACAAAGGCTTAATAAATTTCCTGACTTAGGACAGGCGCAAACCTGCTGTGGCGGGGTTAAACTAGTTTTATTGGGCCCAAACCTTCACCCTACAGCCAATGTGATAAATAAAAAAAAACAATCGTAACAACAGTAAAATTCAGTTGGCAACAGGACTGAGTCAATTGTGAAAAATGAAACTGAAAGAACTTAATATACGGACAAAAACATGAAATCACATGAGACTACTAACAGTTAACTGACATGCCAGCTCCAGACCCATTACCAACTGACAAAGTAAGTTATGTACCCTCAGTATACAGCTTCCACCAAGATCCCTTCCTGTGAGGAGTTTAGCATAATGATTTCATGCATATACCGGAATACTTAACCCGTGTCCATGCAACACAGATTTTAGAAATTTAGAATGTGTTTAGTTAAAATGCAAAGACCCTATCAAAAAAATCAATGTTAATACCAAAGAAGGGGAATACAAAGAATGTTAATACCAAACCATATTTTAAGTACTTGTTAGATTAAAACAAACATTTTCATGAATTGGATTTAAAGATATTTGATTCCGATCTTGGAAGATTTCCTGAAACTATTCAAGACCAGTTATATTTTGGAATTTTAATCAGGAACCATTACATTTGATTTTCTTATAAAAACATTTTGATAGATAGATGTAGAAATTGTTTCTTAACAAACAGTCTTTACTCTAGTCAACTTCTTTACTTTATATTTGTTTGATGTGCATCACATTCATGAAAACATCATGTACAAACAAGTTGTTTTTGTGTATTTACACATAGTGACATAAATGACATACATTACGATACTTATATACCTGTATTGCTTTCTTTTTAATTTTTACACATTCCAGTTAACGCGTATATTTTGATTTCAAAAAGTTCAACAACCTTTTGAAAATTAAGATAGGGTGGAAGTGACCTTTTATGGATGAAACTAATTCATTAAATTATTTCACATGAAGAAGCACAAGTGTAATCACAAAATATTATATTTTTCTTTCTTCAACTAGATCTAATTGATGGAATCTTAATGAAATTTGCATGAAATTGAATTATCATAAATACAAAGATGCACTTCTTTCGAACTACAAAATACTTCCTATTTTCTTTTATTTTTTTTTGTCAAATATTTTTTTTCTATATATACAAAAATTGTCTGAACCACGACGTATTTTCGATATCAACTAACAATTTTTTTTAAATATATACAACATGTATATATATAAACATCGAATGAAGTGGAGAGAGATTTTTTCCTTTTTCTGATTGAACCGAATTTACTGTAAACATTGAAAAAAAGTTAAAAAACTTTTTGAAATACATGGTGTGAAGCTCTATTACCATTTAAGCTTTTAAGATGATGGTACGGGGGTCTAACAGCTCTCAGATAAAATTTCTGATATTTTCATGATTTTCACTGTTATTATAGCATACAAAAAATAGGATAATAATTGAGGGTCACCGGTCATATTAGCGTGAAATCTGTTATAAGTGTAAAAATTGATTGAAATGATAGGGAAAAGGAGCGAATTTTAACAGAATTTGAATTGATCAAAGTTACATCAGATAGATTTTTTTCAAACTGGATGACTTATTAGCTAATATACTTCCTTTCAATTTGCATGAAATAAATTTTGGGGTCACCGAACTAGTTTTCGAGTAAAAGGCGAAACACTTGTTTTTAACTATTAATAGAACTAGAGTTTGCTTAAAAGGTTCAAAATTCTATATGGTTTATCAATAAAAGTGGCATATTTGATAAATTTAAATTTTATCAGACATCTTAAATTATTTTGCCAACTTTCCCATAGTGAATTCCACTTTTTGTCAGATGCGCAAAAATGATGCCTGGTTTAAAACCTCCGTACCACCTTACGTTAACAAAACAACTAACACAAAACCTCGATCGAATGTTCTAGAATAACAATAAGTTCTGAAGTTTTAAACTGGCATGAAGTCAGGTACTCTTAATGAAAAACCTTATCCATCGTAGTAACCTGTATTAAAGCTACATGATAAGATCAGATAGTCTAATAGAAAGGAAACATGAAAGGTACTGCAAAGAATTTACTTGACACAGATCTGGGTGTTCGGCAGAGTAACAAGATACTAAAGAAAAGTAACAGAAATAGGATCAGGCAGTCTAGATGCATCGGATGAATATATTTTACATAATTTGTAATGAAATTATCTGCTGTTCTTTGATATTGTGTCAATACATCAACGTCATGCATTTAATTGACATACTGAAAGGTGCCATTTTACCAGCAAATCGGGTTGCAGTTTTCCGAGCACTAGTTTCATACCCTATTTTTTACTGGGTTTTCCATCGTAAAAATCCGGTTATAAAAATGGTGAAAATGTCGGGCGGGCGGGTGCCAAATGGGTATATCATTTGTCCAGTACATATCTCCTTCATTATTTAAGAAAGGAAGGTTTTATTTTGCAGATCAATCGTACATATATCAAAGACGTGCATGGTGCTTTGATAATTTATGTAAACAAATATCAGTCGTTGAACTTTTTTACGTCAAAGTTTTAACAATAGGGTACCCCCTTTGTCCAGAGCAAACTTCCCATGTATTAGTGATACGAAGGGTTTTTTTGTCCGGAGCAAATCTCCTACAGTATTTAAGACAGTCGTGAAAATTTTTATTTTGCAGATCAGTTGTACATATATCAAAGGCGTACATGATTCTATGATTGTGATTTTTGATAACTGATGTCAAAAATATCAGTTGTTGAACTTAGTCATTTTACGTCAAATTTTTAATAATAGAATACCCCCTTTGTCCGGAGCAAATTTTCTACAGTATTTGAGACAGGAAGTTTTTATTTTGTATTTCGATTGTACATATATCAAAGGTGTGCATGGTACTTTCATTTTGATTTTTGATAAATTTTGTCAAACATACCAGTTGTTGAACTTAGTAAGCAGCAAGTGGGCAGCTACCAAATGAGTACATCATTTGTCCAGGGCAAATTTCCTACAGTATAAGACATAGGTAGTTTTATTTTGCAGATCAGTTGTACATATATCAAATGTTTGCATGGTACTTTGATTTTGACTTTTGATAATTTATGTCAAAAATATCAGTTGTTGAACTAAGTCATTTCTACGTAATTTTTAACAATAGGTTACCCCCTTTGTCCGGAGCAAATCTCCTACAGTATTTAAGACAGTCGGGAAATTTTTATTTTGCAGATCAGTTGTAAATATATCAAAGGTGTGCATGGTCCTTTGATTTTGATTTTTGATAATTTATGTAAAAAATATCAGTTGTTGAACTTAGTCATTTTAGGTAAAATTTTTAACAATAGAATACCCCCTTTGTCCGGAGCAAATCTCTTACAGTATTTAAGACTGGAAGTTTTTATTTCGCAGATCAGTTGTAAATATATCAAAGGTGTGCATGGTTCTTTGATTTTGATTTCTGATAATTTATGTAAAAATATCAGTTGTTGAACTTAGTCAGCAGCAGGTGGGCGGCTGCCAAATGAGTAAATCATTTGTCCAGAGCAAATCTCCTACAGTATTTGAGACAGGAAGTTTTTATTTTGCAGATCAATTATTTTACGAAAGGATATGGAGTAAATGAGACCATTACACATATGTTAACTTCAACTGCAATAATTTTAATGAGCTGTATGGCAATTTCGGAAATCTATTCCTCAGCAGCAGCACTAGAACCCAAACAAAGAAAATCCATAATATAGAAAAAATGTTAAAATGCATTAAACCAAACGAAATCCCAATAATCAGTAATATCAAATATAGCTAAGGGCAAAACTACGATGGTGGGAGTTAATCCTTCGGTTTTAGAATTTACATAAATTTAGATAAAAGTAATTTAACAAAGTGTACACATGAGATATTATCTCATGTACAAGTACATCATATCTAAGAAAAAGGGCATACATCTCTGCTACGGGGAATTGTTTTACCAACTCCACACTGCAATAAAAGACAAACTCCTGTATTAAATATTTTACGAAAGGATATGGGGTAAATGAACATGAACACATAACACAAATGTTAACTCCAACTGCAATAATTTTTATGAGCTGAATGGCAATTTCGGAAATATATTCCTCATCAGCAGTACTAGAATCCAAACAAAGAAAATCTATAATTTAGAAAAAATGTTAAATGCATAAAACCAAACGAAATCCGAATAATCAGTAATATCAAATATAGCTAAGGACAAAACTACGATGGTGGGAGTTAATCCTTCGATTTTAGAATTTACACAAATTTAGATAATAGTAATTGAACAACGTGCACACATATATCAAAGCCGTGCATGTTTCTTTGATTTTGATTTTTAATAATTTATGTAAAAAATATCAGTTGTTGAACAAGTCATTTTTACGTCAAAGTTTTAACAATAAGGTACCCCTTTTGTCCGGAGCATATCTCCAACAGTATTTAAGACAGGAAGTTTTTGTTTTGCTGATCAGTTGTAAATATATTAAAGGTGTGCATAGTACTTTAATTTTGATTTTTAATAATTTATGTCAAAAATATCAGTTGTTGAACTTAGTCATTTTAAGTCAAATGTCTGCCAACGGGATACCTCATTGTCCAGAGCAAATCTTCTACAGTTTTCAAGAAAGAAAGTTTTTACTATCAGTTGTATTTTTATCAAAGGTGTGCATGGCACTTTGATTTTGATTTTTGATGAATAATGCCAAAATCACCAGTTTTTTAACTTAGTCATTTTAGGTCAAATATTTACCGATAGGGTGTCCCATTTATCCAGAACAAATCTCCTACACTTTAATAGACTGGAAGTTTTTATAATGCAGATCATTTGTACCTGTATCAGAGGTGTGCACAGTACTTTTCCTTGTTCATTAAAATCCAAGTTGCTGAACTTTCATAATAGGCTGCTTTGGTAGCAGGCTTAACATTGAAAATAAACGGAAATTATAAGTACATTTCAAATATTCAGGGTCAACCCATGTGTAAGATATACTGTCATTGTAAAAGAAAACCCCGTTTGCTGTCAAGTTGACAGTTTTCCTCTTGTTTAAGCTTACACTGTTGCGTCATTGTAATGATATGCTTCTCTCTGTTGGTCTTTCGTGCTTAAGTTATCTGCATTAATGTTGCCTTTATCATGCTATGATATTCTTGCCGTTTCGGTAGTCATTGACAGTAGTAAGTGTGTCAAGCATTGAGGAGAGTGATATGAACGTAGATGCATAATTTTTGCATTGATTTTATGCTTATTTGCATGTTTATGTGAAACATTCATCAGTTTTAACCTTGTACCACGTTTGACATAAAGAGTCAAAGTGGAGATTATATTAATTTCAATATCAAAAGAGTATGGAAACATGGAAAGGACATATGATTTTTTTTATCTCGTTGCCACGAGATACCATCTCGTTCCCACGGTAGACTAAGTCGTGGCCACGAGAAAACTCGTTCCAGCGGCATAATAAGTCGTGCACACGAGATAGCATTGTCATTCCAACGAGATACTATCTCGTTCCCAAGACTTACGAAGTCATAGCCACAACTGTGCATGGATTCGAAATGTCATAAAAGTTGAACAAAAAATCACTTTAAACTTATACCTTTCATATACAAATTTTAAGGCATCTCCACTACAACCAAATGACCCATAAAAATTTGCAGACAAAATGACGATAGATAGACAAATCAAAACACAGATTGGCTAGAAATGAATTAACAAAATCAGTTGCCAGTATGATCACCAGTCTTATCGATGTGTTTGGCAACTAATCAACGAATGGAAGAAGTCAACGTTCATGAAGGCAAATGACAGCTGTAAAACTACATGCGGTGAGGCAACAGGCGGATTCAGGCAATCTAAACTTTCGCCTTTTCAGTGCCATAAATCTGCATTTTGACATCACATTTGGCAATTTGCATGTGGGTTGTTCAAGTTGTCAGGGAGAGTGCGTGAAACCTGTGTTAACCCTAATTGTTCTGTAAGGTCAAGTGACCTTGTTTCAAGACAGACACTGGTTCTTTTTTGTATATAGAAAACAGAAGGGAAACGGGGAATTTGTCAAAGAGACGACCCAACGGGGAGTAATAACAACTCAAACTTAAATGAACGGTGAGGAAACCCCACACCCAACGGCAGATCGGAGTCGGCCCCTAATGCCCCTAAGCTTTGTTTTAGGTACGAGGTTGAAAACAATTAGAATAGTTTGTTTTCAAAATCGGACAACATTCCGGCAATGTGGACACTTGAAACCTACTGCGAATGTCAGGAAGCCGACTATTGGGATGTTCACGTTATGTGTTTATGTCCGAAAATCCGGTTGCGTATGCCCCAAAAAGTGATGAAATTGTTTAAAGCATGTCTGTTGGGATTGTATCGTGATTATCATGAAACAAAAACATTATGATGACTTCAGTTTTTCATCTTCATGAATCGACGTTCGAAATGAACTCATTTCAATTTGTTTTCTACTCTTCTTGTAAATGAAGCAAGAAGTTCCTTTATGGAAGAAAAGTGTTTTCTGAAATGCTTAATGCCAAAAACAATCCAATAACACTGAAACAAAATGTCAAAATTATGAACGAAAGCAAGATCAAAATAGAACAGAGGAATATTCCACATAACACAGAAAAGTGCGAACTGGCGAGCAGAGCGAGGCGAAGCTGTTTGGACGATTTTTTAATTGAGATTTTAAATATGTTATTTTCGCGATCAACTGGTGAAGACATCATAAAATTAAAGGTTTACGATTAGGTGGTATAATACAGAATTCCTTGGTGATGAAAGGGAGGCGTACTCCCTCGTTTATCTGATGCTTTTTATTAGCTTCTTGTCTGTAACAATAAAGACGGTAACTAAAAAATCGAAAGGTATCTTATTTAATAAAAGCATAGGACAATGTGAATACGTGTGACGTTTAAATTTTATTTCTTGTTGATGCATTAAATTTTATAACAAATATGAGATGACACAATCACATTGCGTCAGACGTTCACCATAATACTCAAAATAAATTTACAAGCATTGTTATAATAATTTTAGTGTATATGTGATAACATAAGAAAAAGACAAAAGAAAAAAAAATACATCAAATCATGCAATAATCGCATGATAGGAATGCCATTTACTTTTATTCGTTTCACTAATAGTGAACATCTTACTCGATTCAAATTTAACCTTTGATCCCAAAATGTATAAGCGGGATTCATGAAGCATTAAAATGTATTTAAAGACCTCTTATGAGCATTTCTTTTGATATTCAAGACACTTTTATTATTGTAAATATTTGGACTATTCCATCTCTCTTTTATCTTTCCTTTGATTCTCTCGATTTCGAAGCGCTTTACCTGATAATATACCTCAAATTATTTACTCACCCCGAATTATTTACCTCATTAACTTTTATGCATATTCATTCGTACGTCGCATGATAAACTTTTACCTTCTGTTATGTTTCACCTAAATATTAGATGAAGTCTAAGTTTCAAGTTTGAAAAAAAATTTTCCGGTCCAAGGATCGAACCTACGCTACCTTTCTGTAATATCAAGGTGATCAAACGTCTTTCATGCAACGTCGCGACTACCATCGCAAGTAAATGAACAGATGTAAGAAAATATATTTAAAGTAACAACAGATCGATAACTCAAGTAATTTTTAAAATGCAATTTAATCGGTATTTATATTATAAAAGTAAACACATATCTGAAACAAGATCAATATAAAAGGGAACCTTTTCATATGAAGAACAAAAAATACATTTATTAACTTATGGATATATGTAGCCTTAATAAAATGATTTAAATAAACATGATTTGGTTTGGGTTTGGGTACCCATAAACCGGTTTAACCCTACCGCTGGCTTTTGCTAGTGCCGGTACCGAGTTCAGCTGTCCCGAGTTCCTATCGTTGTTTATGTTTGTCTTTTGTATTTTTATTGTGGTTTTTTTTCTTGTGCATTTCCTATTTACTTTCTGACATGTGGTTATGTTTTAAGGCCATTGTAGGTGTTTCCTGTTATCTTTTTTATTTCATGAGTAGAAGATTCTTTTTAATTGGCGGGATGTCAGCATTTGGTTTTAGATATATACTTTTTTGCATTTTTCATATTCGGCGGTATTTCCTTATATTCGAGGTCTTTAAGTTAGTTAAATTATGTTTCAGAGTAATTAAATGAATTAGAGGAATTGGACACTTACAAAGCAAATTAGTCAATGCAAATTGGAGTGTGAATTCAAATACGAAAGAAAATGATGTATGGACACGATCAGCATTATAATTTGAATTGATTTCGAATTCAATTCGAGTTGAAAGTTGAAAGTCCATTGTGAACGCACCCTTAAAATATAGCGTTTTAGTCACTTGACTATAATTTGTATCGTTAACGGTCATTAGGGTACCCCCTTCACATCCTTATTAAATACTGTGATTTCTTTAAAGTTGTACGATGTGCATGATATTCATTCATACATCGTACACAAAAAGTTGTCTATACAGTATGTTAAATTTCTCTGTCGGTACTTTCCCATTTACGTGTTATATTTTTCTTAAAAGTTCAATTTTGTTAAAAGTAGGTTTGTGTGACTATGTAAAATTACATATTTGTTGTATGATTCAAAACAATTCATTAAAAATTTTTCCCTTCCTCATCATAAAAGCAAATTAATGTGTATTGATATGCACTTTTTTCTAACTTCTTCCATTTTTTCTTTTTGAATTGTTTGTTAAATATCTATATAAGGAGGAACTTTTATGAACCAAGATGTATTTTTGATATCAAACAACGGCAGTAGAATACCGAAGGTACAAAAGAGTGAAATTTACAAAAATCGAAGTCCAAAGACATGGTAAAAAAGTGAACACAGAAAACAATGACGTTAGACACATAAAACAATGACGTTAGGCAGATACAAAGCACAGAAATAGAAATCACAACATTCAAAACAAAGGCACGAACTGACAAAAACACTGAATGAGGTGGAGAGGAAATGATTTCCTCTTTTAATTGAAATTATACTAAAATAACACCATACACTAATTGCAATTTAAGTTATTTGTACGTGGCGTGATACTTAACTATCCTGTCTAGAAAAAGTAACATTCATGATTGAATATTCTGAAATTACAACAACAGGATAACCTTAAACACCTACAATGGCCGGGAACTACATGTGTGGTTCGCTAGTGAATTGTGGCATGTGATTGTAGTTCCCGACCATTGTAGGTGTTTAAGGTTATCCTGTTGTTGTAATTTCAGAATATTTAATCACGAATGTTACTTTTTCTAGTCAGGATAGTTAAGTATCACTCCACGTATATTTTAACAGAACTCATAACTACCGTTTCCGAGCACTGTATACCCTGCTTTTTTTGTTGCATATGTATTTTTTTCTTTTTGCCTTTTTTCATTATCATGTACAGTTTTTAGTATGGTACAGGCAACTGAACCAGATATACAGCAGTGCGGGACTTTTGGGAAAGAAACCCTTCGTGGTTAATGGCGAAAATTAGTACCTGGATACCAAAAAGGTCGACTAGGACTGGATCTCTGTCCCATTAAATAAATAAATGCTCACATTATTTCTAACAGAAATATACTATTAAAGTCAGCGTCTTAACAAAATCAAAAATTTTGTTAAGCCCGTAAAGATCGTCGTGATAAGACAAATATGCCACACAAGATCATAACAAATCTGCTCGTGATAATTAACGTTAAATGTACCATAACTTCGCCACATGTAAATTTATCAGTAGAATATTTTTTTTTGAAAAACAATTATTTCATTATATAACTATATCAGACGTTTCGGCAATTGGTCTTCATTAGTTCTCACTTTGTTCCACTTTCCTACATGATGACCTTTTTCCATTACTAACACTGAAAGAATGTTTCATTTGTGTTCTTTAGAAAAAATAACACCAGAAAACAATAGTTTATAAACCAGGCAGAAATATATAGCCAGATACATATTCAGAAGTTGTTAAAAGGGACATTATAAATGGGTTGAAAGAAAAAAAAGCAATGAACCTAACAATAAAAGAGGAAAAAGCCCTTAAAGATATTCTAAATGATGACAATATTGTTATAAGACCAGTTGATAAGGGTATCTGTTAATGTTATTATTGATAGGGAAGAGTACTTTCAAAATCTAGACACCAGTAGCAGTGATACATATATTGAAAATGAAACTGATGCAACAAATGAAATCAAGAAAAAAAATCAAATCATTGGTAAATCGAATGTATTCAGAGGGACCCATAACTGAGGACATAAAAACTATTTAATTCCAAGATACCGACACCCTGCAAAAATGCAAGATAACCCTAAAGTACGTATAAAAAATAAACCATATAGAGTCATCATTAGCGGGATCGAATCCACCACTGAAAGGGTTGCAGAGATTGCTGAAAAAGAACTGGATACATATGTATACAATACACCAAGCTACATTAGGGATACAAAAGACTTTTTAAATAAACTATCGCGGATAAAACAACCCTTGACAAAAAACAACAATACTTTTTTTGTTTTGATTTAGTTAAATTATACCCCTCAATTAATAGGAATGAAGGTTAAAGGAAGGTGAAAAAGAACTGAATGCCAGAAAAGTGAAAGAAATTCCATCAAAGGGTATGGTTAAAATAATGAAGCTTGTACTGGAAGGAAATAATGTCAAATGTTTTGAAGAAAACTTTCTCCAAACAGATGGTGTAGCAATAGGCTCAAAATTAGGCAAAAACCTTGCATATACCTACATGAGACAATGGGACCAAAAACTAATGAAATTTGGAGAAAACATCAAGGTTGAAATGAGGTACAATTCAAACAGTACATATTAGTAAAAATACAAAAAAGGCCGAATTACAAAAGATTTGTACACAAATACATCTGACAAGCACATATATGTACACAAAAAGTCATGCCATCCAAAAAATGTGAAAAAGGCTATGCCTTACGGACTAGCACAAACTCTTAAATTGATATGTGACAACGAAAGTGACTTTTAACGGCACAGAAAACAATTAAAAATACAATACTTGACAAGAGAGGATAAGAAGTGTGACAAGTATATGTTAGACATGTGACAAGTATATGTTAGACATGTGACAAGTATATGTTAGACATGTGACAAGTATATGTTAGACATGTGACAAGCATATGTTAGACATGTGACAAGTATATGTTAGAGAGACGGAAAGATCACTAAAGGATAGGTTAAAAGAACACATTGCTGATATAAATAACAACAGACAACAGAGACACAACAGTATCAGAACATTTAAATAACAGTATCAGAACATTTAAATAAATATAACCACTCTGGAAATCATGACATGACTGTTCAAGTCATTCAACAGATAAAGGATAAATCACCTAATGATAGAAAACATATGGAAGGACAGTGGTTTAAA
>MJUU01045697.1:648-31210 GCA_002080025.1 Modiolus philippinarum
TTTATGGTTAAATTCTATCAAGTTTTAGTATTGTGGACATCGGTATAATATAAAATTGAGAATAGGTGCCCTATCTTTTATATTTATGGCTAAATTCTATCAAGTTATAGTATTGCGGACACCGGTAAAATATAAAATTGTGAAAAGGCTCCCTATCTTTTATATTTATGGTTAAATTCTTTCAGATTATAGTATTGGGGACACCGGTATAATATAAAATAGAGAAAAAGAGCCCTATCTTTTATATTTTTGGTTAAATTTTGTCAAGTTATAGTATTGCGGACACCAGTATAATATAAAATAGAGAAAAAGTGCCCTATCTTTCATATTTATGGTTAAATTCTATCAAGTTTTAGTATTGCGGACACCGGTATCACATAAAACAGAGAAAAGTGCCCTATCTTCTATATTTATGGTTAAATTCTATCAAGTTGTAGTTTTGCGGACACCGGTATAATATAAAATAAATATAAAATAGAGAAAAAGTGTCCTATCTTTAATACTTATGCCCTAAATTATATCCAGTTATAGTATTGTAGACACCGGTATAATATAAAATTGTGAAAAGGTGCCCTATCTTTTATCTTTATGGTTAAATTCTATCAAGTTATCGTCTTGTGGACACCGGTATAATATAAAATAGGGAAAAAGTGCCCTATCTTTTATATTTATGGTTAAATTCTATCAAGTTATAGAATTGCGAACACCAATATAATATAAAATAGAGAAAAGGTGCCCTACCTTTTATTTTTATGGTTAAATTCTATAATGTTTTATTATTGCAGACACCGGTATAATATAAAATATAGAAAAAGTGCCCAATCTTTTATATTTATGGTTAAATTCTATTAAGTTATAGTATTGCGGACACCACTATAATATAAAATTTGGGAAAAAGGCCCCATCTCTTATATTTATGGTTAAATTCTATCAGGTTTTATTATTGCAGACACCGGTATAATATTAAATAGAGAATAAGTGCCCTATCTTCTATATTTATGGTTAAATTCTATCAAGTTATAGTATTGCGGACACAGCTATAATATAAAATAGAGCAAAAGCGCACTATTTTCTATATTTATGGTTAAATTCTTTCAAGTTATAGTATTGGGGACACCGGTATAATATAAAATAGAGAGGGTGCCCTATCTTTTATATTTATGGTTAAATTCTATCAAGTTTTTGTATTAAGGACAACGGTATAATATAAAATAGAGAAAAAGTGCACTATCTGTTATATTAATGGTTAAATTCTATCTTTATAGTACTGCAGACACCAGTATGATTTAAAATAGAGAAAAGGTGCCCTGTCTTTTATATTTATGGTTAAATTCTATCAAGTTTTAGTATTGCGGACACCGGTATAATATAAAATAGAGAAAAGTGGCCTATCTTTTATATATATGGTTAAATTCTATCAAGTTATAGTATTGCGGACACAGGTATAATATTAAATAGAGAAAAAATGCCCTATCTTTTATATTTATGGTTAAATTCTATCAAATTATAGTATTGTGGACACCGGTATAATATGAAATTGTGAAAAGGGGCCCTATCTTTTACATTTATTTTTAAATTCTATCAAGTTATAGTATTGCGGACATTGGTATAATATAAAATAGAGAAAAAGTGCCCTATCTTTCAAATGTATGTTTAAATGCTATCAAGTTATAGTATAGCGGACACCAGTATAATATAAAATAGAGAAAAAGTGCCCTATCTTTTATATTTATGGTTAAATTCTATCAAGGTTTAGTATTGCTGACACCGGTATAACATAAAACAGAAAAGTGCCCTATCTTCTATATCTATGGTTAAATTCTATCAAGTTGAAGTATTGTGGACATGAGTATAATATGAAATAGAGAAAAAGTGCCCTATCTTTAATACTTATGCCCTAAATTCTATCAAGTTATAGTATTGCGGACACCGGTATAATATAAAATTGTGAAAAGGTGCCCTATCTTTTATATTAATGGTTAAATTCTATCAGGTTATAGTCTTGGGGACACCGGTTTAATATAAAATAGAGAAAAAGTGTCCTATCTTTTATATTTATGGTTAAATTCTATCAAGTTATAGTATTGAGAACACCGGTATAATATAAAACAGAGAAAAAGTGCCCTATCTTTTATATTTATGGTTAAATTCTATCATGTTTTATTATTGCAGACACCAGTATAATATAAAATAGAGAAAAAGTGCCCTATCTTCTATATTGATGGTTAAGTTCTCTCAAGTTATAGTATTGCGGACACGGGTATAATATAAAATAGAGAAACAGTGCCCAATCTTTTATATTTATGGTTAAATTCTATTAAGTTATAGTATAGCGGACACCAGTATAATATAAAATTGGGGAAAAAGGCCCCATCTTTTATATTTATGGTTAACTTCTATCAGGTTTTGTTATTGCAGACACCGGTATAATATGAAATAAAGAATAAGTGCCCTTTCTTCAATATTTATGGTTAAATTCTATCAAGTTATAGTATTGCAGACACCGATATAATATAAAATAGAGAAAAAAAGTGCACTATTTCCTATATTTATGGTTAAATTCTTTCAAGTTTTTGTATTAGGGACAACGGTATAATATAAAATAGAGAAAAATTGCCCTATCTTTTATATTAATGGTTAAATTCTATCTTTATAGTACTGCAGACACCAGTATAATATAAAATAGAGAAAAGGTGCCCTATTTTTTATATTTATTGTTGAATTCTATCAGGTTTTAGTATTGCAGACACCGGTATAATATAAAATAGAGAAAAAGTGGCCTATCTTTTATATATATGTTTAAATTCAATCAAGTTATAGTATTCCGGACACTGGTATAATATAAAATAGAAAAAAAGTGCCCTATCTTTTATATTTATGGTTAAATTCTATCAAGTTATAGTATTGCGGACACTGGTTTAATATAAAATAGAGAAAAAGTGCCCTATCTTTTATATATTTATGGTTAAATTCTATCAAGTTTTACTATTGTGGACATCGGTATGATATAAAATTAAGAATAGGTGCCCTATCTTTTATATTTATGGTTAAATTCTATCAAGTTATAGTATTGCGGACATCAGTATAATATAAAATTGTGAAAAGGTGCCCTATCTTTTATATTTATGGTTAAATTCTTTCAAATTATAGTATTGCGGACACCGGTATAATATAAAATAGAGAAAAAGTGTCCTATCTTTAACACTTATGCCCTAAATTCTATCAAGTTATAGTATTACAGACACCGGTATAATATAAAATTGTGAAAAGGTGCCCTATCTTTTATCTTTATGGTTAAATTCTATCAAGTTATAGTCTTGTGGACACCGGTATAATATAAAATAGAGAAAAAGTGCCCTATCTTTTATATTTATGGTTAAATTATATCAAGTTATAGTATTGCGAACACCAATATAATATAAAATAGAGAAAAAGTGCCCTATCTTTTATATTTATGGTTAAATTCTATCATGTTTCATTATTGCAGACACCGGTATAATATAAAATAGAGAAAAAGTGCCAAATCTTTTATACTTATGGTTAAATTCTATTAAGTCATAGTATTGCGGACACCAGTATAATATAGAATTGGGGAAAAAGGCCCCATCTCTTATATTTATGGTTAAATTCTATCAGGTTTTATTATTGCAGACACCGGTATGATATGAAATAGAGAATAAGTGCCCTATCTTCTATATTTATGGTTAAATTCTATCAAGTTATAGTATTGCGGACACAGCTATAATATAAAATAGAGAAAAAGTGCACTATTTTCTATATTTATGGTTAAATTCTTTCAAGTTATAGTATTGGGGACACCGGTTTAATATTAAATAGAGAGGGTGCCCTATCTTTTATATTTATGGTTAAATTCTATCAAGTTTTTGTATTAGGGACAACGGTATAATATAAAATAGAGAAAAAGTGCACTATCTTTTATATTAATGGTTAAATTATATCTTTATAGTACTGCAGACACCAGTATAATTTAAAATAGAGAAAAGGTGCCCTATCTTTTATATTTATGGTTAAATTCTATCAAGTTTTAGTATTGCGGACACTGGTATAATATAAAATAGAGAAAAAGTGCCCTATCTTTTATATTTATGGTTAAATTCTATCAAGTTATAGTATTGCGGACACGGGTTTAATATAAAATAGAGAAAAAAGTGCCCTATCTTTTATATATTTATGGTTAACTTCTATCAAGTTTTAGTATTGTGGACATTGGTATAATATAAAATTGAGAATAGGTGCCCTATCTTTTATATTTATGGTTAAATTCTATCAAGTTATAGTATTGCGGACACCGGTATAATATAAAGTAGAGAAAAAGTGCCCTATCTTCTTTATTTATGGTTAAATTCTACCAAGTTATAGTATTGCAGACACCGGTATAATATAAAATAGAGAAAAAGTGCCCAATCTTTTATATTTATGGTTAAATTCTATCAAGTTATAATATTGCGGACACCGCTATAATATAGAATAGAGAAAAAGTGCTCTATCTTTTATATTTATGGTTAAATGCTATCAAATTATAGTATTGTGGACACCGGTATAATATGAAATTGTGAAAAGGTGCCCTATCTTTTATATGTATGGTTAAATTCTATCAAGTTATAGTATTGCGGACACCAGTATAATATAAAATAGAGAAAAAGTGCCCTATCTTTTAAATTTATGGTTAAATGCTATCAAGTAATAGTATTGCGGACACCAGTATAACATAAAATTGTGAAAAGTTGCCCTATCTTTTATATTTATGGTTAAATTCTTTCAAATTATAGTATTGGGGACACCAGTCTAATATAAAATAGGGAAAAAGAGCCCTATCTTTTATATTTTTGGTTAAATTCTATCAAGTTATAGTATTGCGGACACCAGTATAATAAAAAATAGAGAAAAAGTGTCCTATCTTTCATATTTATGGTTAAATTCTATCAAGTTTTAGTATTGCGGACACCGGTATCACATAAAACAGAGAAAAGTGCCCTATCTTCTATATTTATGGTTAAATTCTATCAAGTTGTAGTATTGCGGACACCGGTATGATAAAAAATAGAGAAAAAGTGTCCTATCTTTAATACTTATGCCATAATTCTATCAAGTTAAAGTATTGCAGACACCGGTATAATATAAAATTGTGAAAAGGTGCCCTATCTTTTATATTTATGGTTAAATTCTATCAAGTTATAGTCTTGTGGACACCGGTATATATTATAGAAAAAAAATGCCCTATCTTTTATATTTATGGTTAAATTCTATCAAGTTATGGTATTGCGAACACCAATATAATATAAAATAGAGAAAAAGTGCCCTATCTTTTATATTTATGGTTAAATTCTATCATGTTTTATTATTGCAGACACCGGTATAATATGAAATAGAGAAAAAGTGCCCAATCTTTTATATTTATGGCTAAATTCTATTAAGTTATATTATTGCGGGCACCAGTATAACATAAAATTGTGGAAAAAGGCCCCATCTTTTATATTTATGGTTAAATTCTATCAGGTTTTATTATTGCAGACACCGGTATAATATGAAATAGAGAATTAGTGCCCTATCTTCTATATTTCTGGTTAAATTCTTTCAAGTTATAGTATTGCGGACACCGCTATAATATAAAATAGGGAAAAAGTGCACTATTTTCTATATTTGTGGTTAAATTCTTTCAAGTTATAGTATTGGGGACACCCGTATAATATAAAATAGAGAGGGTGCCCTATCTTTTATATTTATGGTTAAATTCTATCTTTATAGTATTGCGGACACCGGTATAATATAAAATAGAGAAATGTGCCCTATGTTTTATATTTATGGTTAAATTCTATCAAGTTATAGTATTGCGGACACCGGTATAATATAAAGTAGAGAAAAAGTGCCTTATCTTTTATATTTATGGTAAAATTATATCAAGTTATAGTATTGCCGACATCGGTATAATATAAAATAGAGAAAAAGTGCCCTATCTTTTATATTTATGGTTAAATTCTATCAAGTTTTATTATTGCAGACACCGGTATAATATAAAATAGAGAAAAAGTGCCCTATCTTCTATATTTATGGTTAAATTCCATAAATTTATAGTATTGTGGACACTGGTATAATATAAAATAGAGCAAAAGTGCCCAATCTTTTATATTTATGGTTAAATTCTATAAAGTTATAGTATTGCGGACACCGGTATAATATAAAATAGAGAAAAAGTGCCCTATCTTTTATATCTATGGTGAAATTCTATCAAGTTATAGTATTGCGGATACCGGTATAATATAAAATAGAGAAAAAGTGCCCTATCTTTTATATTGATGGTTAAATTCTATCAAGTTATAGTATTGCGGACACCGGTATAATATAAAACAGAGAAAAAGTGCCCTATCTTTTATATTTATGGTTAAATTCTATCAAGTTTTAGTTTTGTGGACACTGGTATAAAATAATATAGAGAAAATGTGCCCTTTCTTATATATTTATGTTGAAATTATAAGAAAATTTTAGTATCTGTAAATGTGCATCTTTTCTTAGGTTCATTACTTCGGTATATATCAGGACATTTTTATTTGACGTAAATTATTTTTTGATAATTGAACATTTTTTTATTTTTTTTAATTGAACAGTTTTGAACATTATTTATTTAATTTATTTATTTTTCTGACAAAATTACAACATTCTAAGCTTTTGTCGACTGTACTCTGTTATTGTTACGGCAAAATTGGAGACAGTTCCCGGGAGAAAGTTTGTAACACGCTATTTCATATGGAAAACCGAATAATAGTATTTTCTCTGTCAAAATTAACATTGGTTTTATCTTTATGTATCACATTGTAAATTACGATTTTATTTATGCTGTGAAATTTAGAATAGCTCTACTTTTATTGAACGCTGATATTTTTCATTTCGAGTTCCTTTCATGAAAATATATAAGATTTTTTAACCGACACGGTGCACGTTACACGGTACACGGTACACGATACACGGTACACGATACACGATTGAGAACTTTCTGTATCATTCATCGTGCGAATCGTGTGCGCTCAACGTGTGAACCGTGTGCGTTCATCGTGTGAATCGTGTGCGTGTGGTAGGGAATGTTGAACGTTTCCATCGCTGTACTTCCTGTTTACCGAGTTAGTGAATTTGCGAGATCTTTTGTCAATTGTAGAGACTTTTCGTAACAGTTTTCTCAGTAACTACCAATCACTGCCACTTGAAATTTTGTTTGCAAGTTTATAACCATGTCCCATACTGCAAGTAGCGATTTCAGTTTTGTCGGATATCTACTTCCTGTTTACCGACTTAGTTCATTTTCAAAATCTTTTGTCAATCGTTTTTTTTTGTCAATCAGTGAAACTTTTCGTAAGTTTTCTCAGTAACTTCTCATCACTGCAACTTGAAATTTTGTATGCAAGTTTAGAATGATGTCCTATACCGCTAGTAGAGATTTCAAGATTGCTGAACATCTACTTCCTTTTTAACAACTTAGTTAATTTTCGAGATCTTTTGAGCAAATTTCAGATTTTTCAGTACACAGTGGAATTGTGCAATTATAATTTTTTTTGTTGCAAATTATATCAGGTATCTTCTACTCCAATGGGGAGTGGGGGTATCATTTTGTGGCCCTCCAGGCCAAGGTACCTCTAGTTGATATTGCTTTTGCAAAAAAAAATGTTCAGCAGAGTTAAAAATATCCATCAATCTAATTGCAAAATGAAATTGTTTCTGATAACCGAAACGGTATGTTTTTTTATATATATTTAAAATGTTGTTATTTTACTTCCAGAGTGTCGTTTATCAGCACCAAAGTGAAACAACGGTTATAAGCAGTGTGCACATTTTTGAGGAAAAACGTGATCTTGATGACGCCATAAATAAATCAAAAGGTAATTTTGTTAACAAGTGTTACTTTATAAAAAAAAAAAAATGTTTCGTGTTTACTTATTTTTTTTTTTTTTTTGTGCAAACCTTTTCCGTTTCAATTAATTAATCATTATTTTGTTGATAATTATTGCAAATAAACTCACAGTAACATAGCTTTATCAATGGAAAACACGTTGCATCGCGATATGTGCATAAATCAAGCAAACATTAACCATTATTGTAGAAGACAAACTCACAATGCGCAATAAGGGGACGANGGGCTTGGTCGATTTTGTAAATTAATTATTTAATCCTGATCCTAGTGAAAATAAACATTCTAATCCTACTTGTCATGAAAATAAATAATTGGAGGTTGAAGAATAATTTTTTTTTGTTGCAAATGTATATTATTAGTTTGATGTGACCTATGTGAAAATTTTACTCTAGATTTTTATGAAAATAAAAAAAAATCTTGAGACAAAATCGCACAAAATCTCCTAACCCACTGAAAATCAAATGGTCGTCCCCTTATTGTTTTAAGCCAGGATCATCATATTGAAAAAAAATATATTTAACTTCATCTATTTGATCATAGTTCTTGTATTGATTTAAGACTCTAATGTTGATACACTACACTTCCTTGTTCTTTTGGCATTCCAATCCAGTAACTTACCCATAAAGTTGACATAGGCTCATATTGCTTTAGCCAATGATAGCATTATATCTAACAAATCGTGTCTGTCGTTCGTCCATGAATTACACGCCCCAAAATCTTCTCTACAAGTTCGATTAGGACCAAACTTAGCTACATCATTTTTGATGTGGATTTCTACAAAACCAAGTCAGCACCTCATCCAAGATGGCCACCAGCGGGAAACATGGTTAAGAACTGGATCCTATAGGAAAACTATTTGGTTGGTTGTCTTTTCTTAAATTATAAACTGTCTATATTATCCATGGACCAGGAGAGAAAATAGGCCTTTTAGAGCATCTTTTTTTCGTTTTTGACACAGTGGCCATTTTCAGATCGATATATTTAGTTTGTCTCTATCTAGATATGTTACAGTACTAATCCATAGCCTCAAATAACAAGGAAACCACAGTTTAAGGTGTAGCCATTTATCAACGTCTCGAAATAATTCCTTAAATGTCTGTCTAAATGTAGGAAAATTTTTCAGGGGTACTAAAAACGAGTTGATGAAAAACAGCTTTCCTATTCTGAAGTCGCTTGCTTATGAAGTTCTACCAGGGTGCCAAGTCTTTTATGAATTGAGTGACCTTGATGGATTTACTAATGGTCATCTACTAGAGTTGAAGCAGCTACGACTAAAAAGTGATCAACCATCCCGGACACTATTGGAATGGTGTTTTTGTTTAATTGGACACAGGTCTGAAATAAATACAGCAAATGTGAAGAAGATGTTGAAATCTGTTGAAGTAGTAAGAAGAAAATATGAAAACCTGGAAAAAAGCATAAACAAAGACAAGGTAGAACTGCAAAAATTGTTGCTTGAGAAATTTTCTCTTTTTCAGAATAAACGCAATAAAAAAGTAACAATAAAAATAGAAGAAACAAAGAGAGAAAATAAAATTCTTAAAAAGAAACCACAAGAACAAAATAAGATCGTCTCATTAATGACAGATAAGGTCAGGAAACTTGAAAAAGATCTTCAAAAACAAACTAATTCAAACAAGTATTTGAAGCTAACGTCCATTCTTCATTCTGAGAAAAGAGAGAACGAAATTCTGCGGAAGAGAAATAGTTTTCATCAGAACCAGATTTCTGCACTTAAACTAATTAACCGAAAAGAAAGAAAGCGTTCAAATGAAAAAGATAAAATATTGGGAAATATTGCGTTTCAAGCAAGAATAGATAAACAACAATTGAAAGGGGACAAAATTCTCCAAGAGAGTTCTTTAAATGACAAAATAAAACAATCAGAAATAGAATTGAAAACAAAGGGAGATGATATAAACAACTTAATATCTGAAAGGGACGATATTCTACAAAATATTGAAAATGACAAAAAATTGCTGACAATCCCTGCAGCCAATGGAAGATATACTTTCTCTCCCCAGACTGATCTTTGCATGATGAATCTGCTAGATTGTCAAATAACATAGGTCGGTTATGTGATTAAAAATGTCATGGAGATGTGTAATCTTAAATCAGAGGATGGGCATTATCCTCAGAAAGATTATGTAGCCACAGTCAGTAAACAGAAACTGGCATTAGGTCAAGTACATACAGCTGAAATTTGTAAAGAAGTGCGAAACCAAACCCTGTATACTGATGAAACAAGAAAATTTGGCCAATCGTTTGGTTAGTTTGTCACTACAGATGATAGCAGAAACCCGTATCTGCTTGGATTGAGACAGATGTCTTATATATCATCTAAAACACAGCTAGAAACTCTTAAAGAAATAATATTTGACATTAACAACAGAATACAAACCTACGAAAGTAATGCGACCAGAAGTATACAAAGCAAACTTCTTATGAACATGAAATTTACAATGTCAGACAGAGCAGCTACGGAACACTCTTTCAACAATCTCCTGCAAATCCGTAGAGAATCTTTACTCCCGGAGCAAATTGAAAACGTCAATGATCTCGAAGATGAAGAAAAACAAATAGTAAGCAGGATGTATATTTTTTCTGTGGTTTAAATTTGAACAGCCAAAGGAGCATGATTCATTTACGCCACATATGGATGCTCTTTAGAGTTCAGAACATACTTGAATCATCAGAAAGTTAAGGTAAATGAAATAAAACCCTTTCACGGAAATAGAATCAATATTACTTTTCATAACGGTGCAGCTGTATTTCACTACCAAACTCACATCACAGATTTCCTAGAAAAGGTGAAATCAGAAGGTAACATCAACAGATTAAATTAATTTTTCAAGTCCGTCTTAAAAGACCTCAACAAGACACATGTCATTGTAGGTTGTAGATCATAAGGAATGTTCAACAAATTCATTACAACACCACTACTGAAAATATTGGAAGATCCCACTACTAATATTCTGGACATGAATATATTTTATAGCAGTCCTGTGGAATGCCTTCAACTTGTTTCAAAAGACATTGAAAAAGTTAAACAACTGCTGACTGGCGAGTATGTACCATTTCCTGCTACACAAGTGAAACAAGATGATATTTTGGCTTCTCTGGTTAGAGAATCAGAAACAGATGCAGATTTTGCTGCAATATTGATGAAGCTTTCAGCAGCTGTCTGCAAGATGTTGAAAAAAGTAAAGAATCACCTACCGCAGGGACTCTTAGAAAATATCGATGAGAACCAGAAGTAAGAATTTAATTCAGTTATTCCATATAATAAGTCACCGGAAAGAGGCTTTGTTCATTTTGATTGGTTACTTCATCATCGGTCAAATGGAACATAGCAAATGAAGCACACCTGACATTCCATGTGAATAAGACAAAAGAATAGCTGGACAACAAATCAGAAAAAGACCAAGAGAGCTTGATTGAATGGTCATAGAAACAGGTTAATGATATTAAAATCTCAAGAAAAGAAAAAATGGATTGAATAATGAACTAAAGTGAATAAGTATTGGGAGAGAAGCTAAAGCAAAGGCTGTCATTGGAAAAAAAATGAAAGAGAAAGAGAAATTGACAAAAGAGGTCTTAAGATATGGTTTTGGGGATTCTAAGGGTCAACTAAGAAAAGAGCTTAATAAATTCAAGAAAAAGACAGATAAAAGAGAGGCACTGAAAACTCAACTGAAATGTAGACAAATTGTCTTAGAGCAGGTCACAGAGAAGCATTTGTTTTAAACAAGTAGGATTAATAAGCAAATTGTTACCATTGATGCCATGAGAACAAATCTTGCTGAACTCATTAAGCGTAAGTATTAATAATACTGTTTAGTTCTGCATGGAAAAAAGTCGATACCGTAAAAATATTTTTCTCAAGTAACGATTGGAACAAGGTTTTAATAAGTATGAATCAAATATAGGAAAAAATAAGGAAACCCCGAAGGTCAAATGCAAAGGCCAAACATGATGGATAGAAAGATATTAATTAAGTGTGCGTTCAAAAACGAAAGAAATAAATATTCAGCGACCAATTTTTGAACAAAAACAAACAAACAAACGGAAACACACAAAGTACAAAAACAAACAAACTAAGTACAACAGGTATTCAATGTACTTTTATTTCTGAAACAAATCAATACAAACATGCAGTTCGAAGATGCTCATGTTGATACCTCATGCCTCTGCATTGCAGACTAAAAACCATGCATTCCGACTATCAAAAATCATACTAACACATCACCTGAAGTGCCTTAATGTCAGACAGAAATAAGCTAAAGGCTGAGGGCCTCTATTCGCTGAGGACCAAACTCTGCACGAGTTACTCCGTAGTCTAATAAATTTTCTCTACTTTTTTTATATTTTTATTTTTAAACTTGTCTTTTTTCGAGTCAGCACTGACGCAGTTGACTACGGGACTTGTATAAAGAAGATACGATTGAAATACCACAAGAATAACCAAGAAATATAAATCATTTGGCCGTAAGTAATATTCTGAGACATTGCGGTTCTATGAAAGAAAAAAAAGTATTTAAATGTGTACTAACTTCCTTTTAAACAACTAACATGAAACTATTCATTTAACAGATGCAGAAAGAGATGATCTACGAACAGAAGAATAGAAAAAAAACCTGTAGTTCCTATTATTGTTTTAACTCATAGTGATTATTTATGAAAAAAAAAACAAAAACAAAAAATACAAAAAAAAAAACAACAAAAAACAGAGCATGACATGTAGTGACAATTTAACAATATGTAACTTTTGGGTGTAACAGAATATTAAGCCTGTAACAGAATAATGAGTTAAATTTTAGTGTATAAATATACTGGATTTTCATTATTTAAATAAATTTGTAATGTAAAGTTTTCCTTCCAGTAAAGTGGTATGGATAGTTTTTTAGTTGACATTATTCTCAATGATAATTGACCTTGGAAACTTTGCATTTGACCTTGAGATTATACTTGCCCTTATATTGGTGGCAGTTGAACAATTTTAATTTTTTGAGGTACAGATGTAAATAATTCATCTTTTACATAAAATTATTACACACAAACCTAGGAAATAGTAAAAAGAAGGGAAACTGGGAATGTGTCAAAAAGAAAACGACCCAAAGGGGAGTAATAACAACTCAAAGCCACCATATGATCTTCAATGAACGGTGAGAAAACCCTACACCCAACGGCAGGTCAGAGTCGGCCCCTGAACAAAGAGCAATCAAGTCCAGCGAAATAAACATCATCCTAGACTCCTATAGACATAAAGTAAACTAACTAGAAAAAGGACAAGACACAAAAAGACTTAATAAATTCCTGACTTAGGACAGGCGCAAACCTGCTGCAGCGGGGTGAAACTAGTTGTATTGGATCCAAACCTTCCCCCTACAGCCAATGTGATAAATAAAAAAGCAATCGTAACAACAGTAAAATTCAGTTGGCAACAGGACTGAGTCAATTGTGAAAAATGAAACTGAAAGAACTAAATATACGGACAAAAACATGAAATCACAAGAGACTACTAACGGTTTACTGACATGCCAGCTCCAGACCCATCACCAACTGACAAAGTAAGTTATGTACCCTCAATATACAGCTTCCACAAAGATCCCTTCCTGTGAGGAGTTTAGCATAATTATTTCATGTATATACCGGAATACATAACCCGTGTCCATGCAATACAGATTTTAGAAATTTAGAATGTGTTTAATTAAATTGCAAAGACCCTATCAAAAAATCAATTAATACCAAAGAAGGCCATGCGTAATGACTTGACGACAATAACGTAATTATAACCCTTATGAATTAGACGATTTAAAGGTTTTATAAGTTTGTTAGGCGATTTAAGTATTTTTTACTCTTATGTACAACATTACCGTAAAATAAGGGATGTGAAATACCAGCCTTGATTAGATGTTTACAGGTTGCATTTAGTAGTTCATCGATATGGCCATTCTCAAAACTCATACAATTTCCCTATATTATCACTTGAAATCGTTAAAAAGCGAGTAAAAAACTCAATGACCAATATCAAGTACTTTAGTTTCAGTTGATTTTTCACTGATTATTAAATCTTATGTTAAAAATATGTTAGAAGCCTTATGTTAATGTGTAAATGTCAAAAAATAGAAATGGCAGTTAAAAATCCTTTAAAAAAACGAGAGATAACCCACAAATTAGTGCAATATTGACAGATTTTCCCGCCAAAATGTATTTCATTTGTTTTCTGGTTCCTTCCTCTGAACAATGATATATAGTAGTCATATATTCTTAAAATATTTAAAAAATATCACAGTCCCTACCTTTGCGAAATAAAGCAAAACTCGTTATAATGCAAAATAATAAAAAAAGAAAGTTTTGAGGCGCTAATACACTTCCGCACTGTCTTAAAATAATGCAAAGTTTAAAAAGTTTTCAATAGCAAGAATATATAGCATCATTTGTTGTAAAGGCAGCAAGACCGTATAATGAAAAACATCTCATTTATACATATTAATTCGGAGATAACTCACTTAATCTAATATGTGTAAGCAAATGTTACCATTGGAGAAGCTCGTGAGATTAAAGAAATAACGTCCCTTAAGGCCAAGCTGTATTAAAAAATCCAACTCATCGTTAAAAAACCGTTAAAGACATTAAATGCTAATAACTGCCTCATGTGTCTTGTCATGTTCAAAATAGATAATATATTTATGTGTTAGTAGTTAAATACTATCTTAACAACAAGAGGTGCATTGCTTTGTTAAGTGCTTGGGGTCTTAAATAAAGTGAGACATATTCTGTTTTTCTCTAATCGCATTTCTGTCATTCAAGCGTCAGCTTATCAAACCTACATTACAATAGTTTTCTCTGGGGATAAATAGTTTTTTTTTTCTAATTCTATGTGAGTTGCTTCCGCAATTTAAACTTGTTTTTTTACAAGTAGCCGAATAGTTTGATATATTTTTTTCTTTATTTTAACAGAGTTGTCTATCGTCCTTTATCAAGCCTTAGTTTTTCTAATTTTAATCAAGGCCGTCTACTCTGAAATCTGAAAATACTGTAGCAAATTAAACCAAACTTTACATGAGTGATCAAGCAACAACAATAATAAAAGCGTTGTCTCATGTGCATTTACTCCATATCTCTCCCTCGTTTGCCAAAGCAATATTAGGAATTAATTTCTTCGTTTTAATCTGTACCCTGTATTGACAGAGCTGCAAGGGCAATGCATAATTATTTATATATTTTAATGTCGACTGCTTTAACTAAATGAAGCAAATCCAACCAACCTTTAGAAAAAATCACCATAGCATTCAGTGTTAAACTTTTTGTGCAATTTAATGTGATTTTTTCAAATCTTTGAAAAATGGAGATTGAACAGGTTTGGGATTTGAGCATTTTTTAAATGCATGTATGTATCTAGTAACCTCATTGGAAAGTACAAATGCCTATGTCGTATGAAAGGTATTTCTGGAAAGCATGTTTGATGTTAAAGATCATATCTAAACCTTTACGTTTTACATAATTCATGTATTATTTCAATCGCTTTTTGCTTCCAGTGGTGAAAATAAATAAAATTTTAAACACTTAGTCAAATTCAACTTTATATTGCTGTTTGAAATTTTTTTTTCTGAAAGTGTTGGCAAGAATTATCATAAAACAAATTATAGGTAACCATCCTTTCAGATTATCACTTCATTGGAGACTCGGCTGGTTGAAAAAGCTGTCCCCTAAATCAAGACGAATAATGTCTTGCTTAACACAGATCCATCGAATCATTGGCAGGAAGGTCAGTAGCTTTCCTTCTTAACTTAAATTTTGATTCTTTTTCTCATTTTTGTTCAGATTGTTTTTTTTCATTATGGTTACAGAAATAATTTATATTTTAACATCGAACATTCAAAGCTGAGTTTAATCATGCATTTCTCATGCGTCTTTCTCTATAGCCTTTTTGTCAATCTAAATATTTTTTTTTTGCTTTTGAATTCTAAGTTATATTGAGCTAAAAGGAAGTGGTATGCTTCATTTAATGTTCAGTATACATTTATTGTTACCAAAAAAAAAAAAAAATTGCAAGTAAAAAATGTACTGAAATTCAAACAATATTAAATGCCGTGCACGTAAACCTGAAACATTCATCAAAAGGAATTTGATATTTATATTAATCAAATGTTTGATTTGAAATAAAAAAAAGGAATTTTACACATCAGATAATGAGCAAATCCCCTTTTACCCTTTTTGAATAATGCAGCCTAAGCCATATATTGTCGGGACTTATTTTTTTAGAATGCCGCATATTAAAAAAGAAAATGATTTGTTTATTCTTATGTAATGTAGCCTTAAAGGTGCAGTAATATCAATTATCAATAAGATCGCATCAAAAGAGATATTTCAGGGCATTACTGATTTCTCTCAGACACCTTTTTTTAATGAAAAACGCTCTCAGATAACAAGTTTGTCTCGCATAAATTTTAAGACATCGGAAGAATTGAAAACATTTCATAGTACATCGAATATCAAGGCAAGAATGAGGAAAGAGCAAAATCTAAAATAAAAAAATTCAAAAACACGGCAACTCACATCCAACTCGATAGATCATGCTATTCATCCAAATAAACAGGAATTTTTTGAAATATGGCACATAATTTTCAGATGTAAAAGTATTAATAGGTGCTATTAAAAAAACCCCAGCTATATTCAGTAAACTATCAAATACACTTTTTTTTACAATTGATCCTGCCATAGGTAATAACGAAATGAACAATTGCGAGTAGTTTTTTTTTGTATTCGGTTAAAGAGTCTGTTTGAATTCATTAGAAAAATGACTAGAAAAACACGCTTTTCCAACATGGTTTAAGAGGTTAAAAATGTTTTTGTTTCCTTTAATGTCGTCTTTTCGTGTCCGTACATTGTGGCTGTCTTACGTCCTTGTTTTGTCGTTGCTCTTTTTGCCATGTCAAAGAACTTTGATTTTTGCGATCATCACTTCCATTTTGCCCTTGCTATTCCACTGCCGTTGTTTTTCTTTCTCAAAATATAAGGATCTGTAGATCGCATGGTTTGAAAACAGATAAGCATTTAAGAGTTTTTATGAAATGGAATCAAAAACCCAGATTTCAAAACTGCATCATGTAATAAGCAGCAACAAACGATGATCTTTAACAGAAATTATGCATTGAACTGAAACTTCTTTTCTGGTCAAAGCTCCCACCTATTTTCATTAAACTGTGTTGTACATGTTTTTTTTTTTTTTTTTTTTTTTTTCATAGCCGCAATAATATAAGCAATGTTGCAACTTTAACATCGAAATATAAAAAATTTCTGATTTCAAACAAACAAATCGTCAGAAGAAACGCTTGGTAGACCGGAAATCATCTTTGGACAATTTGACAGTCTAGGAACCTAATTAAGCCTTACCTGTTTGAAAACAGAAAAGCATTTGGACATTTTCAGAAATGGAATCAAAAACTTAAATTTCAAAATTTAAAGTTTATCAAAACAATGTTGTTGGAAAACTTCAAAATAAACATCCTGAAACTTGTTTTTTTTCTGAACGAAGCCCCATTTATTATCATAAATTGTGTTGTGCTTAGGATTTTTTTTTCACATAGCTACAATAATATGAAGAATGTTTGAACTTCGAAATCGAAATTTGAAAATTCCCTGATTCATAGTGTTTTGATCCAATACATCTTACGATAATACAATTTCAAAAATGATGTTTGCGTCAAAATAAAGGTGATGCTTAACTTTTGGCGGACTATATATTTACAACAATTAAGTATTAAGATTGTATCATATTTTTCTATAGCAAAAGACATCATCGAGACCGTAATGCAATTTGCGTGAAAGTGAAAAATCTGCTGATGTATAAAAGTTTACAATAAAAGTGCAAAAACAATGAAAGTATATGGAGTGAATGCACATGAGACAAAGTCTCTGCAGATACTTGGTAAAGCCAACCTTTTTATTGTTGTTCGTCATCTTTTAGTCACCCTGAGACCTTCAAAAATTAGCTTTGGCCAAACCTTGTAGTAAATTAAAAACAAAAGCTTGTCCTGTATGAGCGGAATACATCGTCAATTGTCAAACAGCGCCATATCCATATGTTTTAGACCATGGGAGCTGGATGGTAAACAAAATTTATATTCCACATTAGTGGTGTCCAAATACGAATCATTTGATTGTTTGTTAGGCATGTGTTAATTTCAAATGTTTGAAAATCAGTTCATTGTTCATTAATACAAAATGTAGAAACATGTATCGTGTAAATATAGACAGGCACATTACTTGCTAATTTTCAGTATTTTTTTTTTAGTAACTGACATTTCATTAAATATTTTATAGACCTAGCCCTAGATGCGATAAAATTGTAGAATGCATACAATGCATAGAACCGGACACGCAACCAGCATACATCATTTTTATTTTCGATGGACTTTTCAACAAAACATGTGCGACACAATGCATACCAACAACCAAAAAAAAAAATCTGTTACAACATCTTGCGCTCTCTGCCGAAGAAGTTCGTCAAGGGAAATGCCAATATATTGTTCTAGTTTCAAGTAAAAAAACACACCCTTAAATATGTGTGAAAATTGGAAAAAAAAAGTAGTATTTGTTTGGATATAGTTTATAGAAATGCCGTTAGAGATGTTGTTTGTCTAGATAAAACTAAATTAAACAAATAAATAACAAATAAAATATATCCACGTAAAGAGTAAAGTCCAGGAAATCATCGTCTTTTTTATATACAGAGGTTTGAAAGTGATTCTAATATGACTACCTTCTTTCGCTTTGGAAACGAAGCTATGTTGTAATTCCATCAATATCTTTAGCACATGCGTATAATTTTTACAAAAGGACATCCTTTTTACAATTTCACATTTTATTCACTCAATATTCATTTTATTTTGTGTGAATAAAATTTGAAATAATGACACCAAAAATCTACATCAAATAATTACAATAATAAAAATTTATAACAGTAACTAAATTTAAGACTCAGAACTGAAATTGACATAACCATAACCTAGCAACGAATGTGTTGTTGTTATGAAATTTTATATATGTTGCATATCATGCTCTACAATTTAAATACATATATTTGTTTAATGTTTAAGTTAATAAAATTATAAATATGATTTGTATTCCTTTTCTTTCTCTTTTTTTTATTATTTTGGCTTCAAACATAACATAACTAAGCAGTAATATAAATCAGAAATACAACCAGCTCACACTTATATCCGCTTCGATTTTAAAATAACCCTATTTTATATGCGTTATAACAGAATATTTGTATTAATGTATAAGCTTATGAGCCACTTTATTAATAAAACAACGAAAATAGATTTTCCTATGTCTATTTATGTATGTTTGTATGCAGTTTTCCGAATTTTTTATTTCTAGTGCAAAAACTAATATTGCTGTCCAAGAGCCGCTTCGAATTTTCAAAACTCTTGTTAAATATATAAGAAACAAAATAGATTATTGCAAATTGGCTCTTTGCTAATTAGAACATTGTCAGACCTTATATTTGTCTCCATTTTAAACCTCGCTGAATTCGCTTAGAGCCCGCTTGCAATAATCTATTTCTTAAATATAGGCAAGATTTTCAAGGACCGATTGTACTGAGAGATTGACAATATGACGAACTTAGGCTGAAGTCGTCTTAGTTGCTATATATAAAATATTTTTCTCTTCGTCAATTAATTAGCGTTGTTTTCTCTGTCAATAGATTAATTGCGATTATTAAACTGTAAAATAATTGAACTTTCATGTATTATTCGATATAGTTTGTTTAATGGCAAATTTACGAAAAATGCGGTTTCGTGTAAGCTATGTTAAAGCTGTCTTTCAAATGAGCCTTAGTCTTTTTTGCGAAAATGCAAATCGTTTTAACGAAAGCATTGATTTAGCTTTTATTTTGAAATTGCAATCTGCAAAAACAAAATTTACAGTAACTACTGTATTCTTTTCTTTTGTAGGCCACCAAGCGAATTGGACTTACCTTATTTATTACATTGTTAGTTATGATATTTCATAAGAATTTATCGTCGAGGAAGAAAGCAGACTTTAAAAAGTCGGATGAACAGATAATCAATTCGAAGGGTGAATCCTTCCTACACATAGGTTATAATTACAATATTACAGTGGTAACTGCCTTTTATGACATTGGAAAGTTCCTGAAAGGTTCATTTTTTAACATAAGAACACCAAAACATTATCTACAATGGTCACGGGCTTACAAATATTTAAATAGTAATCTCATTGTTTATTCTGATTCCGACGTTTTTATAGATACAATGAAAAACTTTCGAAAAGGAAAAGAAGACATCACTCGCATTATTAAATTATCCCGAGAGAAAACATGGCCATTTCAATTAAAGAAGAAAGTGCAGAATATCTTTTCAAAACAAGGATATCCTAGACATCAGCCAAATACAGTGATTCCCGATTATTCACTACTTCAACATTCTAAATTTGCATTCATGGACGATGCAATCAGAAACAAATATTTCTTTTCAACGCATTACTGTTGGCTCGATATTGGTGTTTTCAGAGATATTTCGGACTCAAATAAAGTATTTCAAATACAATTACCACCGAATTTTAATGAAACACATATATCGTATAATAGACTTTTTGATGTTGACCCCTCAAAGAACAATGCAAGTTCCATTTTTCTAGAAAACCATGTATGGATTACAGGGAACGCCTTTGTTGGGACGGAAAAGACGCTTCGAATATTTTGCGATCAGTATGAAAGAACAGTAAAATATTATATTTCACAAGGGTTTGCAAATACCGATCAACAAGTTTTAATGGCAATGTACACTAATGAATCGATATCAAAACTAAATATCGAAATTCCAATACAACAATACATACCAGGTAAAGTGAAAGGCGTATTCTGTCCCGATGACTGGTTTTATTTAGCATACCTAATGATAAAACCTTGAGAAGAAATACATATAAACAACATCATTTCTAAACATTTTACTCAACGCCAATGCATATTGAAATCTTCATGCACGCAAATGTAATAAAAGCCACTGCCATAGAATATTGTTTAGAAAAAAAAATTACCTAGACAGGGGTGATCATGATTTGCTTCAAATTGTGGATTAGAGTACAGAATAATTCTAACGCAGCATTTGGGGATGCATCTTATCGGGAACAGAAACATTGGTATACAAGTATATTCGTCATTCGGCTTTCTGTCAGGCCGCACATTTGCTTATCACTCGACATTAATTGTTATGCAACAATACGTTTTATTATATTTTAGTAGATTTCGTCTTAGTAACATTCAATAAGATTATTCAATCTACCATATTAAGATTTTTATAAAAGCTGCATGGGTTGCGATCACAAAAGTGTCATATGGCTGAGCGGGTGACAATATTTACACTGCTACCTTCTGTTCATGGTTCAATGATTTCCAAAAATGATTGGAAATAAAAAAAATTCATTATATGAAAAATAACACAGGCTGTAGCCGTGACAAAGATGAATGTTATCCATCAAAAAACATTGTCAAGTTCTGCTCAGATCAAAGTAAAAATCTGCTCTGTTATACAGTACCCTGAAAATTCAAGTTTGCAAATTTTGTAATAACTGGGTGATCATTTGGCATTCAATATTTTTCTGCAATGTTTGATCAAACAATTATACCCTGTCAATGATCATTAAGTTAATGAGAACCGAACCGTCAATCAAAAGAACGAACAATCCCTGGAAAACGGCAACATCGGAGACACTAAGAAACAAGGACACTACATGAGTCGGGAAAAAAAGAAAAATGAAGACACACATACAGATGAACAACACTGACCCAATAAAAACCATGGGCGAGATCAGGTGTATTTGCTTCTTATATGACACCCGCCGTGTTGAATATGTCAACTCCGGTAGTAAAGTCAAATTCAGAAGAGGAATTACAAACTTTAGTTGTAAAGAGAAATATCTGTTGTAATCAAATAAAAAACAGATATCCCATAGCGATCCACAAGATCGATGTCGACCGTAAAACTTATGTAGTGATGACTTTAAGTTTTTGGTAACATACCATAGCTTAAATAGTCTATTTGTCTATTTGTAAGCAATCCTTGATCGCAAAAATGCGATACTTAATCACATTGTTGCAGTCCTTGATAGCAAGAATGTTATCTTTAATCCCAAGGTTGTGATTCTTGACCTCAAATTTGTGGTCCTTGCCCCTAAAGTTGTGATCCTTGACCTCAAGCTTTTGATCCTTGATCGTAATGGTATGGTAATTTATCATTAGATTATAATTGATAAATTCATTCAAATCAGAAATACAATCATCTTCGATTAACTGTATTTAATGTTCATCTCCGAATATTGAATATTCGTGCTATTTAAAATAAAAAAATACAAAAATACCGATGTTGCATAAAAAAACTGTAAATTTCGTTATGCTGTACACGTGTTTCAAGGAGTTACCTCTCATCAGCAGCATTAATATCAAATGATATGGAAAGCCATAATCCAAAAGTTGTCACAAAAGAAATACTCATTACCAAAAAAGTCGAAATAGGAAGCCAAATCCAGTACCAAGGACATCTAACGAGTGCCATCCACGGAATGAAGCCTCAATATTTTTTGGTGGTTAGAATTTTGATGAAAATAGTAAATTTGTTTAACACGCCATGTAAAATTATCATGTCAGACAAGTCTGACTATCGGGCTTGTAAATACCCTCGGGGACCTCTGGTCCACCAGCAGTGGCATCGGCCCAATGGTTCAAAATCCAAAAAAATTCCGATGTTGCATAAAAAACTGTAACTTTCGTGATGCTGTACACGTGTTTCAGGAGTAACCTCTCATCAGCAGCATTAATATCAAATGATATGGAAAGCCATAATACAAAAGTTGTCATTCAGCTTCATTGCACTGGGGACGTTTAAACACAGAAATTAAATGTCTCTTGTTGCAAAGTATTTGATTATGAGCAACAAGGCAATAAAAATCTGACATTTAGACAATTTTGAATATAAAGAAAAACAAAATGTTACATTAGTAATAAAGTTTCATAAAAAATTATGAAAATAAGGGACTAGGTTTTTTATTAAGGAGGTGCCAAACTGTTCATGTAAAAAAATCTTTGAAGTTTTCTGTACATTAAAGCAGAAACATTGAGGTGAATGTTGCATCTAAATACAAATGGTATTGTAAGCTTATTTCGTTTTTCGTAAAATTTGAAACATTCTGACTAAACACTCCGCTGTATCTCTGATTTATCCAGAAGTAATAATACTCACAAAAAATTAATGTAAAGAAATAAATCAATCAATTGAAGAGTAATGAATACAGTTGGAATAAGTCCAATAAAAAAAAAAACAATTATATTTTTGATAAATACGTATTATATTTCTGGCAAATCTAGAAATGAAAAAAAAAATATTTGTTATATATTCATTAATAGAAAGATATTTATTTCCAATAGTTTTAACTGGACAGAGCTGCAAAAAAGCTTAACGAAAATGGACAATAAACATACAATGCAAATCTTGATTACTTTTGGTATAATTAAAAAGATTTTGGGAAACATAATAATTTGTTTTGAGAAATTTTAAGTTTATTAACTACACTTGCGAATGATTATAGATACAGTATTAGAACTCTTGCAATTCTTGATCGAAATGCCTGTGATCCGCTATTGCAATGCTTTTGATCTTTGTCTGAAATGATTACCGACTTTTTAATCTGTATTATTACGGACAGAGCGAATGTGCTCCGCAAAGCGGTAACCCAGTCTGTGGCAGATCTCTACTACGTATATCATTTGACACTGTCCACATATGATAGCATATACCAGATTCTGTGTCTTGCAAGCGTATCCGTTATGTATGGTAAATGTGTTGCCAGGACCTCATATTTCGTTGGATTTAAGAGTATGGGAACAAGTAACACATCTCAGTCTTTTAATAGTAATTGAGAACAAGAGGTACTTTGTCATTATATGATTTGCGTTTTGGACGCAAAATATGTTGCCTACTGTGTTTGCAAACGGATTCCGAGGCCCTGTTAACAACGGCTTTGGGATACACTCTTGAAAAACAATGGCAGTAGAATACCGAAGGAACAGAGCACAAGATTACACAAATCAAAGTTCCGAGACAAGGTAGAAGCAAGAACATCAGAAGACGGAAGACCAAAGACACCACATGCCCACAAAACACTCGAACATTACATACACAACAAGAAAAAAATTAAAGCACTAACAGTTTGAAGTCTCAAAAAACAAAGTGACATCAGGTGCTCCGGATGCACATGAGACCAAGTCTCTACAAATACATGGTAAAACAAGCAAAGGAACAACGCTTTTCTTGTTGTTCTTCATCTTGAAGTCGCCACGAGGCCTTCAACAATGAGCTTTAATCATACCTCATGGTAAGTTCAAGACGGTCCCTAGCACCGGTTTAAGCGGAATTCTTTGCTAATAGTCGAGCAACGCAAGCTCCATGTCTTCATTGGTCATTTTTTTTATCTTTTTATGACTGGATGGCAAGACAATACAGTGCTTTGGATTTCCTGATCAGAGTTCTAGAAACACCGAACATATCATCTTTGTTTTTAATGTCCAACGAGCAAAACTTTTCTCGCTCCGACATGGCTGAAGTTTTGCTGGTTGGGCGTTCAACACAATTTGTAACAGTATTGTTAATAAAAAATCGATGTACGCAAACCGACAAAATTCTGTTTTTCCCTTCACATGTGACATTTGTAGACAACAGCATCCAACATGTAGCTCTCGACACTTTGTACAAACATTTGTAGTTTAGTCTTTGTAAATACGTGTTGTTTGATTGTATTTTATACTTTTTCATTGTGTTTTGATGAAGAGCCGAACCTACAATGGTCGGAAAACTACAACCGCATGGGACAATTCACAAAGTGATATCCACCAGAAAAAAAAAAAAAAAGACAAGCGACAAAAATAAACAACGATAGGAACTCGGGATAGCCGGACTTGGTATCGGCACTAGTAAAAATGAATAACAGCCAATCAAAAATTGTGATCCCCCGCTACCCCTTTTTGGATCGTATCCCCCTGTTAAGAAACAAGTGGTTGTTTTTTTTTTTTTGTTTTTTTTTTAAACTTAAGTTCTTTCTGTTGAAACAATCATTGTTGTTACTGTAAATCATCAAAAAGATAAGGTTGCTAGGTAGAATTTCAAAAAGCACATGTTTCTGAGAATTTCAGAAAATATACCAACAATTAGAATCAAAGATTTTTGCAACCTGACTGTTGAAAATAATTATTATCACTGTAAGAAATTGTAAAAAGTATGGTTGCTAGGTTGGATCAAAAAAAATAATGGGCCTTTGAGAGTTTCAGGAAATTTTCCAAACTTAGAATCAAAGATTTTTGCAATCTGAATTTTGAAAATGATCACTGAAACTTTAAGGCATCAAAAAAAGATATGGTTGCTAGGTAAAATTCCGAAAAGTAATTGGTCTTTGGGAGTTTCAGAAAAAAATACCTAAGTTATAATCAAAGATTTTGCAATCTGACTATTGAAAATCATCACTAAAACTATAGGGCATCAAGAAAGATATGGTTACTAGGTAAAATTCCAAAAAGTGTTTGGTATATGAAAGTTTCAGAAAATTTTCCAAAATTAGAATCATAGTTTTGAAAGCCTAGTGTTCATTCTAGCTGATTACATTAGTATTTGCTGAGTTATTTAACTTCATGATGTAATTTAAAAAAATATTAGTCATTTTAGAAAATTTAACAAATTGAGCTCCGGGATCTAAATTCTAAGACCTAGAGCGGATTCAAAGAGCAATTCCAATAATTCCTCATGAAAATAAAAACAACAAAATCAAAAGTATACGTTGTACTGATTGTTTTACATTTTTGGCCCCTTAAGGGCATGCCCCCAGGGGTCATACCGAAAATTCGCTAGGATCAGTAGATGCAATGCATATAATGAAACTTACATACAAAATTTCAGCTTCCAAACATAAATACTTCAGAAGATTTCGCTTATTACGGGATATCTCGAAATACAGTTTCGCTCATTTTTCAGCCCTGAGGGCAAATTTCAAAATTCCGTAACCTCCGGTACAGACAACTTTTGTAGTGTTACTTATACCCTTTTTACAAGGTTTCTGCGATTAAAGGTGTAAGAGGAGTTACACCGGAATCGATTTTTTTTTGTTTTTGGACCCCATAGAGGCCATGCCCTGTGGGGTCATTCACAAATTCCGACACCCTCTGTGAAGTTGTTACATAATATGTGAGTCGATTCAAGAGTTTCAACTTTCTAGCCCAAAATGGCCTTAGAGATTTCTTCAATTAATGGATATCGCAAAAATTCGTGTCCGCCCCATAATTTCCCCCTAGGGCGTTTGACCTAAATTTAGAATCCAGAGTACGGTGCTTCAGATCATACTCTAGTATGTTGCCAGGTTTCAAATTTGTATCTCTTATAGTTCTAGAGCTTTCGGGGAGAATTACAAAAGCACGTACGTACATACATATGTACCTACGTACGTACATACATACGGACGGATGTATTACATATTCCTCCCGCTTTCGCTAAGCGGGGGGGGGGATAACCAGTGGTAGGGTTAATCCGGTTTATGGTACCCAAGCTTCCACTTTCTCTATCCCGTTTCCCTTCAGCATAAAAAAAAACATACTAATAAAACCAAATACATGTACTAATTCTATGACCATTATATTCGAAACGAGAATCATATTACAAAAGAAAATAAGAAAGATTGGACAAGGGGTGCTCCCCTCTAAACTGCCGGCTAGCTCAAAGAACCTAGTCTGCTGGTAAAAGACTTTCGCACTACGGAAAAAAATCAAACTGAAAACTCCCATAAGGGCGTGATGAAGAGTCGTCATGTATTTCAGTAGACATCGGAAGTTTCATTGAGAGGCCAGTATACGTCTTCAGGTGACGATTCGTTCAGAATATTCCATCGATATCCACTATTACGTAAAGAATGTAAGTTACGTCCAAGTTTTTTCTTGATTTTTTTTTTTTCAGTTTCTATCATTTTTTACAACATTTCCATAAACTCAAAGAAAAGAAATGCTCCTTGTAATTAGCTGTTTGCGAATCACGTCATAGATATTAAATGTTCATATCTTCTGTTAATCCTATGTAATCTGTAGTCTTGGTGTAAAAGTCTGGATATGAAAGTAACGTTACGCTCATTAAAATCATTAAAGGCAGAAGAAATTCGAGCGAATGGCACAAGTTGAGATATATATGTTACAAGGAATCTGTGTAATTAGGGATAACGTGCAATGCCTGTCAAAATCAGGTATTTCACGTAATCCCTGGCCAATCTATCGAATACAGGAAATCCTAAAAATTTGAAGGATTACATTTAATCCCTGATTTTTTCGACATTTTTACACGGTAATCATCTGATGAAAATTGGTATATTCAAAACAATAGACCATATCCAAGCTCTATTATAAGGATTTACCAGACCGCGTCACAGTAAAGAAAACGTTACGTCATAAAGCCTAAGACTTCATGAAACTATGTTGATGAAGTACATTCTTGGTCACATGAGGCGGACTTGTTTGTGACGTAGGGTGGAGAAACAACAGCCGCTGAATCTAAATACCAGAACTCGGATATGTCTATCAGGGTTAGGGTTGTAATATACAAACACAATGTAAAAATCCACTTTGTAATAAAAAATTAATCGTAGTTTTTTATATATCAATTACTTCAATTAGTTTAGCATTGCTTGATTTGGATATATGCAAAACTATACATTTATCAGGGTTTTTGCTATTTTGTATATCAGATAATTTTATTACAAACTAGGTTGAGTGGTCCAACCCACTTTGTAATTAACAAGCACAATGGAATTTTGTAATAAAAGAAAAAAAAAAACTAGAGTAACGACTATCGGAAACGACATTGATCCTCGCACCCCTGTTTTACACAGAAAACAGCTATAGACCCTGGGTATAATTTTTCTGACAAATTTTGAAATTAAACTTTTGACATTTACTATTTTTATCATAAGGAATTAAAGAACATATGTTTGTTACGCAGAATTCAAAAAAATAAGTAGTCTTTCAGGAATTTTACCAAATTTGGAATTGTATATTTTGGAAATCAAATTGGTGAAATGTTTCTTTTAATTCTAACAATTTTTTTTTAACTATGGCTTCAATGTTTTTTTTTGCGCATGCCCGAAAGTGAGAGGTACGGATTTTTTCTCTAGTGAAAATATGTGACAAAATATAATAAATTTACTTTTCAAGTGGAGTTTTTTGGGGGGACATTAAACTGATAATGTGATTAATTCCAATATATGTCGACAGTATGTGTTGAAAGGATAAAATTATGAATGGAATACAAAAACAAACTTTGTTGAAATGTTCAAGTGAGTTTCTAAGTGAATTCTACTCATAACCCGTCCTTATTTATGTAAGTGTTTATTTACTTTATTTACATTTATGATTATGCTCACTCGATAAATGACAACACCAACTCCAACAGTAAATAAAAGACAATTAAGAACCAGTGTACCAACTCCTCCCGAGAAAGACGACCTTAAGAAACTGAATAAAGATAACGATTTTGACAAAATGGGTGACGAAAACAATCAATCAATGTCTTTTGACCAAAGTCAGGAACCTCTTGTCTCGGCTCAGATATCGCTCTCGAAAGACGATATCCAGATAATAGCTTCAGCAATAGAGACCAGAGAATAGCTTTAGCAATAGAGACCCGACTACTGCAAAACATGGTAACAATTATAAATAACACTGTACAAACAAAAACAAAACCGTTGTTAGACAAAGTACAAGAATTAGAACAGTCGAATATAAAATTGCGAAATCATATTGACGAACTGGAACAATACGGGCGAAGAAGCTTAATTCGTGTATCAGGTATCCCTGAAAGTGAAGATGAAAATACAGACGAAATTGTACACAAATTGGTTTCTGATATAGATCCTGATTATGCCCCGTCCGATATTGAAAGGTCACATAGAAATGGTCCGAAAGAATTCATAGACGAACAGGGTCGGAGAGTCATGAGAAATAAACCAAGGCAGATAATGGTTCGCTCAGTGAACCCAATAGTTAAGCGCCGGATTTTAAATGTGGAAAAAAACTTAAAAAATAACAGAAATTATAAAAAAGTTTACTTGAATGAGGATCATACACGTGTAAGGAATAAATTTTTTTAATCATGCACGACAAATGATTTCTCATAGTATTCCAAACGTCTAGACGACCAACGGTAAGATCCTCCTAAAAGATCGGAACGGGCGTATTCATCCTGTACACATCCCTCAAGATCTCCGTCAGGTAATCAGACTGAGCGGCGTTATGTACCAATTACCACCTGATGATGCTTTTTATTAGAATAGTGTAATATCTTTCTTTCGTCAACTATAAACATGATACTTATAAGCAATATGTAATAATTTAAATTGTGTTTATTTATTTTTTTTTTAACATAATAGCCCATTTGGTTAAATTCTTTTTACTGTTATATATATGATACAAGTTATTTTGCCGGCACAATCAAGTGTTTATACATACCTGGCATAAGATAAAGTTCAAATTGTGGAGTTTATATTAAGGTGGTTTCTTTCCTTATGGGAAACATGCACAAACGAAGACATAAATTTGTTTGCCTATGTACTGATGCATAATAACTATGATTCGATCTATTGATCGTTTGGTATGTGTCTGACTATCTTTGATGAAATAACTGTTTTAACTGAAATATTGACGGTTAAATCTTTCAGGGTGACCATTATGGGTAGTGGATTTTTTGCCTTGAATATAGCCATAATTATTATTTATTTATTTCTTTTTTTAATTATCATTATTGTGACGTTTCTTGATTATTTACATTTTCCCTCACATTTTTGTTTCAATTTTCCACTTTGTTACTTTTACTTGTCAGTTCGTATAGATGCTAATTTATGATATTTGACTATTGTCGAAAATGATTAATGTCCTAGCTTGTTTTACATTTTACACAAATGCACCCTCTTTCATTCGATTTGATCAAGCACACTTGTCGTTCTTCTGAGGTTGGTTCATGTCTATGTGGTTATCTATTTATCTCCTATTATTAATCCTATTATTAATTTCAAATCGGGTTTCAAATATATATATATATATATATATATAACAAATAAAGTAACTATAGCAACACTAAAGATGTAATAATATGAACAAAATTGCGTTATATTTCAGATGTATAACTTTTATTATAATGTTGTTAATACATTATGGGAAAAGAATGAATTAGTTGCTTCAGATACCGATTCTATTTTCTTAAGTATTAAAACTAAAGATATTTATGAAGATATGAAAGAAATAATAGATGAATTAGATACTTCGAATTATCCTACAGTTCACCCTTTATATTCAGAAAAAAATAAAAAATTAATTGGTAAATTTAAAGATGACCTTAATTCGAAACTTATGAATGAAATAGTTTTTTTAAGAAGTAAAGCATATTCTTATACGTTAACAGATTTAAGTGAAGAAAAAAAATTAAAAGGAATCGGAAAAACTACGATAAAGAAAGATATTAAATTTGATGATTATAAAGATTGTCTATTTAATAATACTAATAATAAACCTAAAATGAATAAAATGTATACATTAAACTC
>MJUU01045699.1:0-31440 GCA_002080025.1 Modiolus philippinarum
GTTTTAGTAAATTTAAATACTGTATTAAATGATAAGTTTAAGTAAATTAAAATACTCTATTAAATGACAAGTTTAAGTAAATTTAAATACTCTATTAAATGACAAGTTTAAATAAATTTAAACTTCACTTTAAACTAGGTGTAAATTTTTGAGAATAATATAAACATTAAATGCATATTAAACATAAAGTAAATTATACATTTTCTGGCATTAAAAACTTTAATTATATTTTTAAATTTAAAATTTAATTTGCAATTAACATGCATATAATTTTATATTAAATGCATCATTTCATGCAGTGAATAAATTTCAGCATATTTAAGGGTTGAAAAGTTAGATGCATAGTCTGTGGTTTAAACTCTGTCTATAAAAATGACCAAAACAATTTAAATATTTTGAAAATTTTATTCATCATATCCTTTCGAAGGACTTTTATCTTTTGCGAAACACACATTTAATGAATTTTAACATATTTAAGGCTTGAAAAGTTAGATTTTTTGAGTGCAGTTTAAATTCTGTCTATAAAAATAACCAAAAATGTTTTGAAAATTTCATTCTTCATATCCTTTTGAAGAAGTTTTATCTTTTGCAAAACACAATTTTAATGAATTTTAACATATTTAAGGCTTGAAGTCTTAGATTTTTATAGTGCGGTTTAAACTCTGTCTATAAAAATGACCAAAACAATTTAAATGTTTTGAAAATTTTATTCATCATATCCTTTCGAAGGAGTTTTATCTTTTGCGAAACACATCTTTAATGAATTTTAACAGAATTAAGGCTTGAAAAGTTAGATTTTTAGAGTTCAGTTTAAACTCTGTCTATAGAAATGACCAAAACAATTTAAATTTTTTGAAAATTTTATTCATCATATTCCTTTCGAAGATTTTTTATTTCATGAATCCAGGGACTATACATTACAATGTAATGCATAGTCCCTGATGAATCACAATTTAAATAAATTTTAGCATATTTAGTGTTTTAAAAGAAGGATTTCCCAGTCTTTCGTGTATGAATGCGTCAAATCATTTGTGTTTTGTTTTTTTTTTCATTCAATTTTTGTTTCGCTCTTATTTGCATTCCTGTTATTGTCTAATAATTAACGTTTAACCAGTTGTATAAATTATTTTAATATTTTTTTTAATTTGTCTATTTTCGACGATTGGTCAAATCAGATGTGCTTCCAAATTTCAATGCATTCGTTCCTACGTACTTGTAGAAACATCAAGTAAATATAATATTAACCTTAACGTACGAATTAAATATACCTAGGTTGTTATAATATTTTTTTTTATATATATTTCAATTCTAAATTCATTTTTGTGATGAAACGAAATTATCATTTCGCAAAATGTATTAACTTGAAAGATGACGTAAGGCTATCAATCAGTCATTTACGGATAGAACCGATCAATCATCCGTCAGTCACGTAATTTACGTATTGTATCCGTCAAATACGTGAATTACTTTTCCTATCCGTCAGACTTTGACGGATTGTTGACTGATCGATCACTGATCGATGACTGATCGTTGACGGCTGACGGATCGCTTAATGATCGCTCTTTTAGTAACGGCTACTGAAGCAAGGACTGTAATTGTTTTCGTCAATTAAAATTTATTTAAAGAATTGTCATGTAGAAACAATTACAAAAATACACTTCAATTTCATGAATATTTTGTGTTTTATGTGGTATATATTTGTTTCAACAAGTCAAGAATCCAGTCACCCCGTCGCACTGGTATTTGAGGTGAGCGTTTCAGCATTCAATTACACGAAAGTTCCTATCTCGAAAGTACCGTATTTGGTGTTTTAATGAAATAGTTTATGTTGTTTGCTTTTTATAAAAACTTGCCAACTGCGTGAATAGAAAATTTTGATTCTTGAAATTGTAACGATATACAGACACGAAAACATTATAAAAAATGTTACTTTCGAAGATACGGAATATATAACTGGATCATAAAATATTATTACCTGTGGTAAACTTTTCGAATTTGATCCATTCTTCAGTCGTCTGTAATAGTTCATGATTTTATTGAACGGATTTTTTCGTGTCACGCGATGACATTCATCTAAAACAATTAGAGTGAAATCTGACAGGGACACTTTATCTTTGGCAATATCATCCAAATGGTTACAAAGGGATTGCGGAGTGCAAAATAAGAAACTGACTCTTTTCACTATCTTTGAAAATGGATCGCATTCTCCTTCATCAGCAGCATTCCATCTGTAAATTCTACCCTGAAAAATAATACGTTCAAATTCCATTATTCAAAAGTATGCGTTTAAACTCGTGTATGCTTAGTCTGGTAGTGCAATGGAGTGTTTCAGTGACTTTTGGAAAATATGCACAGAACGCATAAAAGTACTTTCTTAAGAAATTCTTTGATCGAGGTATATTTGACGAACATATTTATAAGTGATTACTAAGTTGAATAACGGGCACGTTTCATTTGGATGCATTTAAAGAAATAAGGGTATGTTATTTTGGAGCAATTGAGCGCATAATATTCATGCAGGTAAGTTATTTTTCGGATTTATGTTTAGAGCTGATATTAACGTATACTTTCAAATTTTGGCCGATTTATTTTTAGTATTTCAGATTATTATTTTGACCAATGTTTACTGTGTCCGCTTATGCTTAGATTTCTTACTATCGTTTCGGTGAGTGCCTGTGGTTGTTTAAATGTTCTTATCATCTTCTATTGGTCTTTTCGCCGGGCAATCGTACAAACACTTTTCCTGTTTAATTTATGTGTGTTGAATATCTCGCATTCATGACGGCTAATAAGACATGGATGTATTGTTTGTACGACATCTAGCAATGAATTCTGCTCAAAGCACCGGTGCTAGGGGACGTCATAAACTTACTAAGAGATGTGAGTCGAACTCATTGTTGAAGGCCTCATGGTGACTTAAAAGTGAAGAACAACTATAAAATCTTTGTTCCATTGCTTAGTTTTACCATGTATTTGCAGAGACTCTGTGTCATTTCCCCCCTATCCCTTCATTGTTAATTCAAATGGTGCATAATTCAATTTTATAAGCTGTTTATAATTCTGAAATGATAACTCTTTCATCCATTATTGTTTATATTTTATCTGCACTGAGGAGACATAAGTTGTCGAAATGCGCATATGCAGAATTTAAATTCACAGTATCTTCGGTATTTAGTCATTTGATACAAGATAAAACGTTACAGAATATTAGTTTCCTATGGAACAGAATTACTGAAACGTTACAGAATATTATTTTCATATGGAACAGAATTGTAACAGCATTTGTTCATAACGGATTTAACTTTACATAGCATTTGATCCAAAAGGAAGAAATATTATACTAAATGTTCATAATATGTCGTTGAAATGAACTTCCGTTCCCAATAAGCAATTATTTGCCCACATGAAGTTTTTTGCACCATAATTAAAATTAAAAATTCACTCATTTGAAATAAATTCTGCTACTAAATGAAATGCGAATGCGCCCGAATGAAATGCACCGTGATAAACAATGCATCGTTCATAATAGTATTGAAGTTATTAACATTTATTGTTCTTCTTATTTCAAATCATGGTGCATTTTTATCGCATTTGGTGTTGTTCTATACTGTGTTTTAACGCTTGGTTCTACAAATTTCTGGAGGGGTGAAAACAATACATGATATTACTTTAGGCTAATGGCTCTCAAGAGCCTGTTGCTCACTTGGTCAATGGCTTACATAGACGCTCCAAATAACCACAATGTTAGAGGGTTTCATTTTATAGTATGTTAATGAATAGACCTCGATGTAATATGGCCCAATGAGTCAGAGAAGAAGATCTTGAAATGCATTTCACATTTCCCTATGTTTTTTTCTGGTGGCCATCTTGGATGAGGCACATACATCATGAACATATTTTTAAAAGGGACCACAGAAGGACTATTGTGTCCAAGTTTGGTTCTTATTGGCTATGCAGCTTCAGAGAAGAAGATATTTGAACGCTTTCCTATAGGGTTCAATATTAAACTATGTTCCCAGCTGGTGACCACCTTGGATCTGATGCAGACTTGCCAGACACATTTTGAAAGGAACCAACTAAGGACAGTTGTGACCAAGTACATTTTTTGTATGAATCCAATTGTTCAGGTAGTTTCGGAGAGTATGGTCTTTGAATGTGTTTTGCTTCAGGGTCCAATGTTTTAAACTAAATTCGCAGCTGGAGGCCTTCTTAGATGAGATACAGACATTCCATACAATTTTGATCATAAGGATCATTTGTAGTCCTCGACAAGATGAAAAAATTGCATCTTAGACTCACCTAATTTAACAAATAAGGGACAGTAACTCCAAAATGGGCATTCAGATTTCGTCAAAATTTTAAGTTGGGTAGATCTTGATATGCTGAACATTATTGCTCTTAAAAATCACCTCTATTTGTTATAGTTTTTGACATATTTTTTTTTTTTAAAAAAACATCAAAATTTTACGAAAATAGGGCAATAACCCCAATCGGGCTATCTAATTTACTTTAAAATTGCAGGACAGGTAGATCGTGACATGCTGATCACTTTTACACCGTGTGAGATTTTTGATATCTAATTGTTTTTCAGTTATTTGCCAAAAACAGCCCCTATTTGATATTTTTTGTTGTTGTTTGGTCCATGGACTGATGGAACATAATTTTAAATTTTGATACCATGGTTATGATTCAGCCCATGTTTGGTAAAAAATAGCCAAGCGGTTAAAAAGATTAAGATGTTTGAAAAAGTTTACGATGGACGGAAAACGGACGAACGACGGACGCCGACGGACGCAAAGTGATTGCAATAGCTCAAATGGCATTTAAAAAAAAGAGGCCAGCACTGGTTTAATGTTTAAGTTCTTGTAGTGGAATTTTATTTTCTTTTTTACTTTTTCAGACATTGTAGTTGTAAAAATTGTATGTAGTCTGTTGCAGTGATCTGGGAAATCTGGGAAATGGAGCTTTTATCTCTATTTTGAAACCAAGATTTTCATCTCCATAAATTTTTCGGTAAAGGTTTTTAACTGTTGTATTCGTGTTATCGAGCATATTCTGTACTCTTCAGTAAAAATAATTGAATGGGTTTCAACTAAACTTTTACCCTCAACTTGTTTGGCATGTTGAACCTAGCAGACCTTTCTAATTCAAATCATCTCATTTTCTTTAATTTTTACTTTTAATAAATGCTGATGATGAAATTTTTAATGGAATTGAAACATCATTTCGGCAAGAGATCTCATTGAAGAACGTGACTTTATCAAGAAAAAGGAAAAATACTATTATGGTTTACTGGTTTATTTTCTTCTGATGCAAATTGTCTTTTACTGTCGCAATATTGTTTATTATCGGTAGTCAAATGATTCTGTTTTTATTTTATTTATGTATTTGATACTGTTTTAAGACTATCATGACTATTGATATTTGATGCATTTAGCAGATGCTACACTCAAAGATTTCAGTTTATTAGTAAACTGTAATTGAAGTGATATAATTGTTTTTTTTTTCATTGGTTAGGAGAAAGAAAATGGTTATTTTCAATAATAGCAAAGAGAAACAAATGATTCATATGTGAACATTTATAGTGAAAAAAAAAGATATTGAAGTCATGATAGCTTTTTATTTATTGTTGGTGAAAACTCCCCTCTCCAGTAAATGATACCTTTCAATTTGTTGTCGGTGCATGCGGCCAAATTCAACAACTACAATATTTTTATTTCGACTATATTACTATTTACAAGTTTTTAAACACAGCGAAGCATTTACTTTTCTTAGAATTTTGAATTATACGTCAATTGTATTTTGCAACCAAGTCATAGTATAATTCCTCTCTTCTTTCAAAACAACTTTGTTTACTAACTTTAGAAAAAGCTACAAAAAGGAAAAAAAAATTCATTGCTTGGTTTTACAATGCATTCGTCGAGACCTTGTCTCATGTGCATTTACTTTATATCTTTTCATTGTTTATTCATGTATTTCTCCGTGCAAAATTTGCAAAAAAATCCATATTATGGAACTCTTCGGTAAATTTTGAAGCTAGACAATATCTGTATGATTTTATATTTTAAAAATGTTTTGCTTTTAATTTGAAAGGTCTTAAAACCATTTTTCCGGAATGTCAAATATGTTATTTTAGGATATCACTAAATGGATTAAAAAAACAGCAAAATTATTCAGAAAAGATCTCAACTATACTCGTGCAATAATTTTCAGAGTATCAACCTGCTGACTTAAAATAAGAAAATACCAAATTTACTTAAGATTTAGACTCTACCTATGACTAATTCGACAACTTATACATGCATCACTTCAGTGGAGATCAAATCAGAACATTCGGATGCAGATTAACCAATGCTTTGCAAAATCTTATGGAGAACAAATAACCAAAAATATCTAACTGTTAGTGCACGAGTGTATTCATCAACCCAGCAGCCAGTACTCCGGCGCTGGCCCGAAAGCCGATTTTATTTTGAAACTTGCAATATCTAAATTAAACAAAATGTTATTTAAAATTAAGGAGTATCCCCCTCACGCATAGATTTGCCCTTAGCTGATTTTGGCTTTAATTTTCTAGATCCTATTTGTATTTTGTTCTCCATCAGCTTTATCACATATGGATTTACAAATGTTTTGATGTAATCTGCAATGAAGAGACATAAGTTGTCGAAATGCGCATATGCAGACACTAAATTAACAGTAACTTTGGTATTTTGTTATTAATTACCACTGCTGGTGGAATGTTAGTCCCGAGGGTATTCACTATCCCAGTAGCCAATACTCAGGGCAGATACTAAATTAACAGAAACTTCGGTATTTTTATCAAAATGAATTAAAGACCAAAATATTATTGAATTTATATGTAGAGTCTAAATCTTATTGAATGATAAAATATTTATCATTTCATAATATGATAAGCTGTAATATAGTAACCAACTGCATGGAGGAGCACAAATACCTGGAAATTTAAGTCTTTAAATATATCACATGCTCTTTCATACTGTTGTTGTAGTAGTATATTTGTCCTATTTATGAAAACCACTTTACATGTAAATGAGGTAAAATATTAACATAAAAAGTGAAACAGCAAATTAAGAATGGCGGGATAATTTTAAATGCTTACAATTAATTTAAATTTCCGGGTGAGATGTATCGTTACTTATTCTGAACAATATTTAAGTCGAAAAAAGGAAGTGACTGTGGCCAGAATACATTCACAAAATATATATGTTGACGTTTTATTAAACATATCTTGGTTTTTAAATCTAAGTCAGACAGAACAAATATTTTGACTAAAATGCGAATGTGTCATTTAAGTAGTATTCCAGCTAGGCGGTACATTAAAAATTTAGATTCTGTTCTGCCCATCCGTATATTCTGACATTCCCTGGACATCGCGTTATACAAAATAACTAAAATGTGAAACTACGAGTATTTAAACGTGTATGAACCTTGTTTGTGGTTCAAAAAATGATTTTCAATTATATGATAAGCCACGTATGTCTTTCCGGCATTCGTCCCAGCACATACTATGGTGTTTTCTCCAGTTAATGCTACCTTCGCTAGTTCCATTTGATATTGGCGTAGTGTCAACAAAGATGGCCTTCTCTCTAAATAAGAAAAAATAAGATATCTCATTTAAACAATTTTCTATCAAATTAATACAGTAGGTCTTTCGAACAATTTGAACATTTGAAGCTTGAACATACTTTACTAACAAACAAAAGGTAATTAATGACACTAAGTATGAAAAATTAAGATATTTCTGTTATCAGGACAAAATAATACGGCAGGTCTCTCAAAAACTTTGCATGCATGTTAATATAAAACAATGCAGCGTTACTAGAGTTTTGGCTGAGTTAACAAATTCTGCTCCGTTTGTTGATTATTGAACAATCAGCTTACTACTTTGTAACATTGATGAGCAATGACATTTGGGAGAGACTGGAAACATTAGCTATGAATTGTACATATATTTTCAAGGGCAAAAAAAAAAAAACTCTACACATAACCTACCTTGGTGACAGAAGTATTTTAGCAGACACATTTCACCATTGGTATTTATATACATGTACTTGGTTTGTAAATAAAACATTGCCTCAAATGATGGAATAAATCTTTTTTAGAATGAAGCCGTAGCTGGAATTTTGAAAATTCGTCCAAAGTCGAACTGCACATAAATGTGTTTTATATACTTCATATATAAAAGATCTACATGAAATAGTAGTATATTCGATGAAAAACTGGACTACAATATAACAAATATTGACAGTTTCAATAAAAATTGAAAACTTTGAAAACTAGATTCCTTAATATCTATACGAATGGTTAACAGTTTTCAATGTTTTTGTACTAATATAAAATGTTTCTATTTACATTTTTAAATTATTTATGCACAGCCCATTGCAAATTCAGGCTTACTAAATTTTATTGTTAGTTGTTGAGATGGCTATTTGCAGAAACTGAATGCATAGGAACTTCGATATTTTAACATGTATAGATAACACAACAAAAATGTCTTGATAAAAAAAGTCTTCATCAACTGCCCAGAAATTAAGGCAGGACCTCAAATGATACATAATCGATGACAGCAGAGACAAGGTAAATGTATCTTTTTAAATTGCGTGTAAATCTTAAAACTATAGACTTTTTTAATATTATTTTCTATTTTTTTATTTTTTTTATTATTATTTTATTTATTTATCTATTTATTGGAAGTTTGAAAATATCAAAATTTTAAACCTTCAACAGTCAAATCAACTTCACAAGACTTGTCTCCTATTTCAATTGTGTAGTGTCCACTGTCTTCAATAGAGACATCAGATATAGTCAGTTCGTGAGTAAGGTTCTCGGAATCGGTCTTAACTCTTTCCAACTGAATTTCGTGTCCGTCTTTGAACTACTTTGCTTCATAATTCGAACCGACATCTCCACAGTCAAATCGTATATCTTCACCCCCGGTACAACTGATATCCTTTGGCGGCAAAACTATCTGTACTAAAAAAAATCAAAATTAGTCAGATCAATCGAATCAGAAGGACAAGACAAGACAAGACAAACAAGTATATTACAACTTAGGCGAAGGATGTCATACAGTAGGTGCATTTTACAGAACACGTATTTTTCCTTTAGTTTACTTATTTCTATACTACTCAAAAATTTAAATAAATAAACGACTTCAAATAAAAAACGGAATATCTATTATCACAATGCTGGATATACTGACTGACAATCTGAAAAACAAAGAAAATTTACCTTACCATCAACAACTTGGAACATACTGTAGTAGCATATTTTTTATGAGAAACTTTTGTGTCTTCAGACTTTGCCAACATTTTGAAAAATCACATTGCTTGATTGGCAATGAACATACAATAGGTTGTTAATAAAACAAATACATGTATTGATTACAAGCAAATTAAAAGAGGTTTTAATTTGATATGTATAAATATGTATAATGTTATATTTTGTAAGAAGACTTGCGCCGACTTTGGAACAATCTTTCCATACAACCTTAATGTTCTGTTCTTTTCGAATCTCTTATTTGCCAAGAACGAGGACGGAAAAACTGAAGGCGAGAACCATTCTAAGGCTATTCCCTTGAAGAAGTATATGCTTTGATGAATTTGAAATTGAACAAATAATATATTTATTCTGTTAATAGGGGTGAGTGATTAAAATTTCACAGAAATATAAAAGTTTTAAACAACTGTGATATTTTGTTTAAATTTTTCTCATGGAAGTGATGAAATGGCGTTGTCAACGTTGTTTCTCAGTATACTAATATTGATATCATACCGCATGAAATTAAACTCAAAATAAACAAGATATAAAGGAAGTAAGCCCAAATTTTGAACTCATAATCTCAAAGAGCTAAACTTTACTGTGTTCTTCTACCAATACTGAAAGTGTAACTTTACTTTAAAAAGCAAAACCCCAAAACCAAAAATTGTTCTATTTCACAAACGCAATTATTACTGATATATTCCGAAATACTTACTATTTTCTTCCTTTGTAGACCTCGACAAACTCAAATTTTCTACCTTTTCTGTATAAAAAGTGAGAATATATATTGAACCATGTTTACTTATCACATTATCTATTTGTATTGATTAAACATGTCTGTATATTTTTATAACAATATAATAAACAAGTTATAACTGTGTTCGCAAGCGAAACACAAAAGTCTCCCAAACGAACTCCCATATCGGATACCAAGGCATTACAAGACTCCCTTTTGAAAAAAAATTGGGCAGGGGTTCCCCTCATAACCTATGTAATACATATATCTCATAATTCCTTTTTTTTTTATCAGAAAACATGATTTTTCAAAAAAAAATAATAATAACAACTTCTGGTTTTGTTTTTATGACAACCAAATGTTCTTTTGTTTGTCCCTTACACCCAATTTAAGACCCTTTCCAAAAAAAAAAAAATTGGGCAGGGGTTCCCCCTTATCATCTATGTTATACATATTTCTCAAAATTCCTTTTTTTATCAGAAAACTCAATTTTTCAACAACAAAAAATGCTTCTGGTTTTGTTTCCAGGGCAACCAAGTACTCTTTTGGTCATTATATCCAATTTCAGATATCTTTCCAAAGAAAATTTGGGCAAGGGTTCCCCATATAACCTATTAAATACATATTTTTCAAAATTCCCTTTTTTTATCAGAAAACTCAATTTTTCAAACAAAACATATGCTTCTGGTTTAATTTCCATGGCAACCAAGTGCTCTATTGTCCATGTCAACCGATTTCAGACCCTTTCCAAAACAATTTGGGCAGGGGTTCCCTTTATAATCTAAGTAATACATATTTCTCAAAATTCCTTGTTTTTTATCAGAAAACCTGATTTTCTAAAAAAAATATGCTTTTGGTTTTGTTTTCATGGCAACCAAATACTCTTTTGTTCATTACATCCAATTTCAGATCTCTTTGCAAAGAAAATTTGGGCAGAGGTTCCCCTTATAACCTATTTAATACATATTTCTCAAAATTCCTTATTTTTATCAGAAAACTCAATTTTTCAACAAAAAATATGTTTCTGGTTTTGTTTCCACGGCAACAAAGTGCTGTTTTGTCAATGTCAACCAATTTCAGACCCTTTCCAAAAAAAATTTGGGCAGGGGTTCCCCTTATAACCTAAGTAATACATATTGCTGTAATTAAAATACTTTTATCAACAGAAACCACTATTTTCGCAAAATTTCAAATTTTTGGTATGGTTTCCATGGCAACTGTAGTTTTTTTTTAAATTTCCAATGCTGTAGAACCCTTTCTTACATGACCCTTACCTTTCTGATGAAGTTTCATGGAGCTAGAGTTAAAAGTTTTTGAGAAACAGTGAAATAAATGGTGACAAAATTTCAAAATTTCAATTTCCCATAGGGTTACCCCTAGGACGACCCCATCCCTTTTTGATACCCCAAAAGTACACTTAATGCACCCCTTTTGAATTTTTTTTAATAATTGCACATCTAGATACATGGGGACAATAGTATGCCTAGTTTGAAACCTCTAGGTCTAATGGTTTATGAGATCTGCTTCGGAGAAGTTCATTGCGACGAGAAGAAAGAAAGATGGAAGAATAAAAATAATAACTAGATTTGCAATTGCGAGCAATAGCCGATGTCACCCCAGACTCCCCATTCGATTATTCCACATTATTCGCAGCGTCAAAATCTACCTAGAAATCAATTTTCGTTGAAATCCGACAATGTTGAAATTTTGACGTACTTCGGCGGCCATCTTGGAAATGGCAGCCATTTTGAAAATTTTAAGTGCACAGCATATAACTTCAGATGGTGATCCAACTTTGTGCCAAGTTTGAAATCCTTTCATCCAGCCATTACGAAATAATCGATCGGACAAAATTATTGGAATAATAATAATAATAATAATAAGAATAATAATGAGAAGAAACGTAGAATAACAACATGTCACCCCGACAAAGTCTGGGGTGACATAATAAGAAACGCAACAAAAACAATAAGTCTCCCAGCTTCGTTTGGGAGACTTAATAACCGATTGGGAATTACTATATATTCAATTTCGACACATGGCGATGATTTCGACAAAGTATGTATTTTCATTGCAGATAAAATCAGATATTAAGAAATTCATAAATAAAAAAATGATTAAACCTGACAGAGAATAAATACCCAATAAGATCTAAATGAAAAGCAAGGATCAGCTTAAGACAAATAAAGAAACTGCAATGTCCAAATAAAATCGGTTTTCAGGGTGAACATTTTGTAACAAAAGTATTCGATTGGCATTGCTATTTCCTGTTCTTATATTTTTCATTTGTTATTAATATGTATGTTCATCTATTTCATGCAAGTTCGGTATTATGTTTTTTAAACAGAAATAAAGACATATTGCAGCCTATTCATGTAAACAAATTCTATATACAAGACAAATATATGTCTTATAGTGCTGATTAAAAGCAAAGAGCAAAATTAAATTAAAGAAATTACAAGGTTCCCTTCCATTAAAACTATTTGTTGTAAGGTACATGTTCATGGTGATGTGTGTAATTATAAAAAGATCGTCATATCACTTCTGTTGCAGCTATATTTTTAACTGTTTTAAATACAACTGACGGTATAAAGTATATTTTTTGTTTGTGTAAGATAAAAATTTTAAAAAATAAGGCTGCCTATTAGTAAACACACCTCCTAACTGACAAATTTGCCCCTGATATGTTCTCAATTCACTCAAGTATTTTTCCTGTGTTTCTTCGTCCATACAACATGATTCCAAGTCAATAAATTGTGAAACAAATTTCTTTTCAGGCTTATTTAAGACTTTTTCAAATCTCTCTGCTATTTCTTTGAAGGTACAGAAATAATCCGCTAATTCTTGGTCAGAAACAACTGTATTGCCACGGTGTATGATTTCGTTTCTTTTTCGTCGAAACCTTTCAACGTCATCTCCAATGGCGAGTTCAGTTGAAGAAGGATAATGTGGGTGGGACCAAAGTTTACTTGGGGGTTGTATAAGATTAAGATTTCTAAGTATTTTATAAATCAGTGGAATATCAAAACTCTTGTAGCCGTCAGTACTCGCATTCCGCAAGACAAACCATTCGTTTTTAGTTAAATTATTGTGAAGATAACTATTGTTGTAGCAATGATTGTAAATACCGTTTTTATGTTCATATTCTTTTAAAAGTTCTTGCATTAGCTTAGGAATCAAATTTTGTGCGGCATGCCCAAGACGAGCGTAATGAGTCTTTGTTGAAGTTGTCGCTTTACTGTTGGTTGCATTCAAAGCCATAACTTGGTTTTAACTTTTCATCACCATTTGCCTGTTCAACATAAAAAAAATATGAATTATTCTCTTCTGGTGTGGCAGCTATATTTATTTCTTATGCGATTAAATAATTTATAATAGTCTCTCGGAACTTAAAGTTTATGCTATCATTTCATTGGCATGCTTTTCTTAATTGGTTGTTCGAGAGGTGAAACATCGGGTTAAAACGACGTCATTGAAATTCTTTTGTTATTTGCATTTCTTTGTTCATTTCATTTTGTCGTTTTCATTATTTTTGGAATTAATGGGAAAGAAGTAGAACTGGGCTTCGTGTACACGCATATAAATTCTTTATCCCAAAGCAGTTGAATATATTTTAGCCACTTGAAATATATTATTTTTTAAATAATTTTCTTTGATTTGATGGAGAAAATATTTCATATATTTGCCCGAATACGAAAAAACTAGACATCGGAGAGATGGCAGCCATCTCTATTTGCCCCGCAGTGATAAGAGCAAATTTAAGTGTGTGTGGACACAGTACATGTGTGGACACAGAATCTGACTTTGATGACAAAGTTCAAGGTCAAAGGTAATCAATCATGCATGGTACATAACACATCGACTTGAAGTGATCTATCAACATGCCATATACCAAAAGCCTAGCTCAAAAGACAAAAAACAAGAATATGTGTCTAACGGAAACAATGCCCCGCCTCACAACTATTTTGAGCAATGCTATATTTAATGATCAGTAAGGCATGAAGTTGGTAGCATGGGTAAATATTTGTCAAGTTTAATTTTTATTATATCCTAATGTGTATCTATATGAAGTTTCATAATAGCATACATCCGGCACAGAAAAGAAACTTAAATCTCAGGTTAATCTCATACTATCCCCCTTTTCCATGATCACTTAAGCATGAAATTGGTAGCATGGATAAATTTCTATTATGATATTTGTTTAATTATACCTTAATGTGTATTGATGTAAAGTTTCATGATAATAGCATACATCCTTCACAGAAATAAAGGGCCACGCCGAGCGTAGCATGATACGACCGCAGCATGTCGAACACTGAAATCTGAACAAGTGTAATTCAAAATGAATGAGGACACAGTATAGAGCTTGATACAGTAATTAAATGGACACAATAAAGAGCTTCACCAAGTAATTAGCTGCACACAAACTAAGGAAAATAAAAATGAGCCCCTATAATTCCTTATATTTATTACCACTGGGCCGATGCCTCTGCTGGTGGACTGTTAGTCCCCGAGGGTATTCACCAACCCAGTAGTCAGTAATTTGGTGCTGACCCGAAAACCATTTGTGTTGAAACTTACAATATCTAAATTTTGCAAATTGTTAAAAACTAAGGAGTATCTCCCTCATGCATAGCTCTTTCCTTAGCTGAATTTTGGTTTTTCTATTTAGATCTTTTTGGTTATTTGTTCTCCATCAGCTTTAACATATTTTTCGGTTAATGGACTTCCAAATGTTTGGTTTTATCTGCACTGATGAGACATAAGTTGTCGAAATGCGCATATGCAGAAAATAAATTATCAGTCACTTCGGTATTTTGTATATCGGAAATGGGAAGAGGTAAGTCAAATTGGTCAACATACTACTTTAACTATATGATAAAAGGAATCGGAAGAAAGGAACCCAATTAAAATCCAATACAAAAATAAAAATTTTTACATATTCTGAATATTGCAATTTCAACCCTTTTGACCCCCTGTAGCTTGGAAACTGTAAGAGTTACGCCAAATCCATTGACATAATACTGAAAGCTTATATCAAGAGAAATCCAAAGAAAAAAATCCCATCGAAATCCGATGAAAAATGAAAATTTTAGGTCATCTGCAAATTTGCAATTTTATTCCCATTCGGCCCCTCTTAGCTCGGAAAAAAAACTTGTTGTCAAAAATAAAAAAAATGGCGCAGCTCTATATTTAAAAACTGCATTAAAATCGGGCTAAAAATAAATAAAATGAAATTTTTGAAAATTGCCCCTTTTGGGCCCCATTTATCTCGTGAACGGTACATGCCACGTAAAATCTGTTGCATACTGCTGATAGGAAATTAAATTAGAAACACACTGAAAGAAATCCAACGAAAATCCAATAAATAATAAATGTTCTACAGCCAAATATGCAAAACACCAAATTTTGCCCTTTTGGCCCCTTTTTTAAAAACGGGAGGGACCAAAATAACTAAAACCCGTTCCAGCCTTCCTTTTGTGCCAAGAAACACTCTGTTAAAATTTCATAAAGATTGGTCAACTGGAACTTAAGTTATTGACAAAAAACAAATGTGTCCACAGACGACGACGCAGGATGACAACGACGACAACGATGACGACGAGAGCACCATACCATTAAACGACCTGAGATTTTTTGCGGTCATATAAAAAACTACAACCTCAGGGTAAATCTCAACCTCAAAGTTTCATGATAATAGCATAAATTCTGCACAGAAAAAACTTCAACTTAAGGTTAAACTTCATACTATCACCCTTTTTCCATGATCAGTGAAGCATGAAGTTAATAACCGGGATAAATTTTTATTATGATTTTATGTTTGATTATATCCTAATGTGTATTTATACAAAGTTTCATGATAATAGCATGCATCCTTCACAGAAAAAAAACTTAAACCTGAGGGTAAACCTGACTTGGGACAGACGGACGGACGGACGGACGGACAGACCCCAACATTATATGCCCCCTACTATTGAGGCGGGGCATAAAAAATTGGCCTGGACACGACTTTTCCTTACAAAACAATTACTCTGACCTTGGTGACAAAGTTAAAGGTCAAAGGTCATCAATCATGGTACATGACACATTGTCTTGAAGTGATTTACCTACATGTAAAATATCAAAAGCCTACCTCAAAAGACAAAAACGTTATAGCCCAGACACGACTTCTACATATAAAACCAATAATCTGACCTTGACAACAAAGCTCAAAGTCAAAGGCCATCAATCATGCTACATGGCACATTGTCTTGAAGTGATCTACCTACATGAAAATTTCAAATGTCTGCCTCAAAAGACAAAACAGTTATAGCCCGGACACGACTTCTACATATAAAACTAATAATATGACCTTGACGACAAAGTTCAAGGTCAAAGGTCATCAATCATGGTACATGACACATCATCTTGAAGTGATCTACCTACATGCAAAATATCAAAAGCCTACTTCAAAAGACGGATGGACAGACGGACGGACGGACAGAGCGATCACTTTAGAGCGGCCGCCACTATGTGGCCGGGCCCTAATTAGCAAAAAGTAAATCAGGTTACGTCTACGTGTCAATCAGCGTCTCAATGTACCACATAAAAAGAATAATGAAAGGTTTATTTCTGATACTTCAACTATTGTCTCCAATAGACTCTCCCACAAGTGGTCTTGTCCATTATTGTCGTCAATATTTTTCGTATCAGGAACACAACTCCGTTATTCCATATCTGTATTGTATTTGAAGATTTGGAGGCATCAATTGGAGATTTAATGGTAGAAAAATGAGTTTGCATGCGACGCGTTATCTCCATTCTTATGTAATTGCAGATATTGAGAATATTTTTTACAATCATTATTAACATCAACGTCAAATGGACTAATTGCAATATAATTACACGGGGATATAGTCCCAATAATTTATATATTTTGGTCTGGATAGTAAATAAAACCAGAAATTATGTTTTTTACTATTCAGTTTTTCAAAATAGTAAACATTTGGTATGAAAGATTTTTTTTAAGTTAATGTCATTTTACCGGGCAATATGGCAAACGGGTTTACCGCCTGTCAGTCAGAGGGAATTCCAACGGATATTGAGGAGTACCAGATTGGGACTGAATATGGAAGCGTAACATTGACATGTGAGTTGTTTTCTGCTGAATGTAATTAGGAAAGGCTGAACAGATGGTTAGTTTCTTGTCAAAAGCGTAAAATCACATTCAGTCTCGAAGATGGTAACGCGATTCGTCAGAAGTAGAATTTTCAGTCAGCTTATAAGACATTCAGAGGCACGGCCAAATCAAATAGATGTTTGTACGGATATTTACAGATTTCATTCAATTTCAATGACAATGGAATACTGGAGTTTCAATCCTATAAAAGTAATAAAACACTTTTCACAAGTCCTTGTCGCTCTGTGAGATTTTGTTGATCTCTTTCAACATATGTCAGCACAGGTCGAACGCATGCAATCAGACACAAAAGTTGAAGTGATGTGTATTGCCTCCATTTTATTTCATGAAACGGGTAGTAATCGTGTCAATCAATCATGAAATCTATGGCCTGTATTCATAGAGATGGTTTAAAATTAACTTGATTTAAGCTTAAACCGGGGCTAATTAAACTAGATTTTTTGGTATTCACCAAGCAAATTAAACCCATTTTAAGGAAACCTAGTTTAAACTTGGTTTACAAATAAACTCGCTTTAAAAGATACGAAAGCAAAATGTTTCTGGTTCTGAATCCCATACTGAGAAACTACGAGGAAATAGTCATTCTCCGGAGCAGAGTTCCTTTTTGCTCCATAATACTAAAGACTGGTAAATATTACTTTAGAATAATAAATTAATGTAGAAAAGATATCAAGAAACTCCCGCAACGGCCAAAAATTAAAATCACATGCCGCAATCTTCCAGATATCTGTACAAGAAAAACAATAAAATGTGTAAAAATATTAAATACCACATGATTAACGCTACACCAACTGAAAAGGTTCATTTAAACTGATATGCCATTAGAACCAGTTATTTTCCGTGCCCTTTTACCCTCATCGTGCTGCTTTTCGAGCCTTTGGCCTTGCGTGGAAGTTCCAAAGCAGAAGGTAAACGGGATCCGCCAATGCAGTCCAGTAGCTCACATCAGCCTGTATCGTTCACCTTGCCACTGGTTTCATTCATTAATGCTATCAAATACACAGTAGAGTATTTGTTTTGCCAGAAGGTGCATTATAAAAATAGAGGGCAATCAATATTACCATTTCTGATAACAATGTTTTTTTTTTTTTAAATAAAGTACAATTTCTAACTGAGATCCGCTGTTGTAGTTATCTTGAATTTCCTATTGGCAACATGTGAGCTAAAAATGCTATTATTAAAGAACGACGATCCTAGGATTTTTTTTTACTAAGGGCGATGCTTACACTATCGTTGCACCTGATCTCGTCCAAGTTTTTTTTTATTGGGTCCGTGTTGTTCATTTTTATATATGTTTGTGTCTTCAACTTTCTTTTCTGTGCAGTGCTTATGTTAAGTCTTTGTTTCTTTGTTTTTCCGATGTTGCCATTGTCCTTGGATTGTTCGTTTTAGACTGACGGTTCAGTTCTCACTTACTTTATTTACTAACTTATGTTCCAAACGGCACAGAAATTTCAAATACGATCCTATCAATGCATTTTCTTATTGAGTCATATGTTTCCTTCTGGCAGCTGTGTTAGGAAAGATGCCTTTTTAGAAGATCATCTAAGAACAATTTAGGTAAAGTTTGGTTCAATCGTCAAGACAGACGACGGACGCAAAGTGTTGGGAAAAGCTCACATTGGCTTTAACCAGTTGAGCTTTATATGAAAGAATTTCTTAAATAAAAAGTCTATTACGTGACATGATTCTTCTTCAATTAAGAGTGGTTTAAAAATATTTCTATATTTTTTCAACATGCATTTTTTGTGAATGTTAAAATCGAATTTTTTTTTTTCGAAAGTGAAGAAATATTTTTGAATCATCGACTTAGCTTAATTAAATTGCTTTTCACTAATTGAACAAGTGTAAAATTCGGAAAATTTAAAATGGCTGCAAACGTGACGCGTGGACTAAATGGAAGGTTTTTCCATAAATAGTAAATTTGTTTTGTTTATATATGCTATATTGTTTCCTACTGTTGTTATCAAGGGACTCCGTTATATCATATGTGTGTTTTTAAAACTAGACAAACTGAGAGCACAGGCACCCGCTCCCCTTTTGATTCCAGAAATTAATAAATATCAAATCAATTCAGTGGTTCAGGAGGGGCATAGGATAAGAAATGGGTACCACTTGTAATATTACGGCCATGTTTTGCTATTGGAAACCCCAAAAATTAATCAAATCAAATTCTGAAATAAAAGGTGCACATCTACATTATGCCATAAAGACTGTATTAAAATTTTCATTAAAATGTATTCAGTGGTTTAGGAGGAGTATGGTTACCACTTGTAATGGCTATGTCTGTTGTTTTGCTCTAGTCAACACCATAATCAATCAAATCAAATTCTAAGAAAGTAGCTGGACATCTACATTAACTCACAGAAACTGTGTTAAACAACGGCAGTTGATTTCAGTATCAGGAAAATCTATACAGTGGTTTAAAAGGAGTAGCGGATAAGAGATTGGTATCCACTTGTAGTGCAAAGACTTATTCCATTTTTTTTTGGGGGGGGGGGAGGAGTGGTTGATTAGAGATGAGTACCCACTTGACAAAGTCTAAGTTTTGCTATGGGTAAACCCAAAAAGCAATCAAATCAAATTCTGAAATATGAAATGTACATCTACATTATGTCACATATACTGTGTTAAAATTTCATGAAAATCTATTTACTGGTCAGGAAGAGTAGCGGATAAGGGTTGGGTACCCTCAGATGTAACGGACGGACATATATGAGGCAAATCATTTACCGGATATTTATATACTTTTTTTGAAGGTCGAAGGGACTTTTTACGGGACGCCGGGAAACGCTAATTTATAAAAGGAATTCGGGATTTATAGATTTAAACTACAAGAATTCGGGAATCTGGGTAGGAGAGAACTGGATTTTACCTTTTGTTTTTGCTACATTTTTCCATCAACTTTGTACTGCGAGTTAACTTAAAAATGATCCCTGTTAAAACATTTCAAGTATCAAATATAAGTAAAGACATAGATAGAAAAAGGTAAACCTTTCCAAATTAATGCTACAAACCAAATATCAAATCATTACAACGTAGACAAAAAGTTTACGGAAAACTAATTCAGATTACTCTTCATTGCTTTCAAGGTTATTCACACATGTACACTCTCTAAAGTTTGTCCGCGTGTTTAACCACGTGTAAGTTTTTCGGGACTGTTCGACGCTCCTGCATGAGTCAACACAGTTTAACGGGTTGAGATTTCTATTCTACGAAAAAAAAACCATGTAATTACAATGAAATTTGACATTCATATTCACAAAATATAGAGACTGAGCCTGTTTCGCTCAAAAGACAAAACGCTTCTAGGCTATACCTATACTGATGACGGAAATGATGCGATTTCCACAGGGTATAAGCTATAACTCAAACTGGCAAGAATGTTTTTGTCAGATCCAGTTGAATTGAGCACTTATTGGTGAAGGACCTTCCATACATGTGACTGTGTTTTTCGGTCATTGTATGTGTTTCCTGTTTCATTTTATTATATCATTGCAATACAGATTAGGTAAATTTGCTTCACCATAGTTCCAAAGCATATGAAATATATACAAAACGTTCTCCCATATTGACAAATGTTAGACTATTGAATGTTAAATTTTCCAATAAGGTTAAAATGTGTTTGGCGTTTGTGGCCTTGTTTTTCGCCAGATCCGAACAGAATCAGCAATCTTAATAGGACCTTCAACACATTATTTCAATATAGTTTTGTTACATTGTTTCAATGTCCTCAGGGCATGTTGAAAATGACGATTTTCTCATAGGGTCCAATGTCAAACTATAATCCGCGATTTCGGCCACGTTTTTGTCGGGTCTGTTTGAAAAGGGCATTTTTGTGAAGTACCTCTAAAACAAAATACCTGCAAAGTTTTGTTGAATTTGTATCGGAGGATGATCAGAATATGATTTTACATGTTAAACAATATGTCCCCGTTCCCGATCATGTTTATTGGATCCGAACAAAATGAGTAATCCTCGCACAGGACCGTCCATATGTTCATATGTTCTGCGCTTGTAGCCGTTTTTGTAGGATGCGACTGAAATTAGCAATATATCATTCCTGTACAGTCTTGTTAAATTCTATTCTATAGTGTCAGGTCAGATGATGAAAATGTTTTTTTTTTATATTTTTCAATGTTGAACTACCAGTATATTCCACGCTGGCGGCCATGTTTTTATCCGAACACGAAATTAGCATACTTGTAAAAGAACTTCCATACATTATTCCTATATAGTTTTGGTTGAGTTTGCTTCAGTGCATGGTTTCAGAGGAGAAAATAAAAATGTAAAAGAATGCCAAGAGAAGGAAAGTACTGTTGAAGTACTTTTGTTCGTTGACATCAATTTCCGTGGTTTTCATAAATATCATTGTTTCGCGGGTACTTAAATTCGTGGTCTTTGAATTCAACGTATTAAAATTCTAGAGAAAAATGCGTTTCGTTGGGAACTTAATTTCGTGGTATCAGCAGACCACGAAATCCACGAAAACTGGAACCCCACGAACAATAGAACTTTCACAGTATTTAGCAGTAGAATTGAGACTTAAACATGTTAAAGAAATTGTTCACAACCTCAAGATAAAAAAAAAAAACGAAACAAAATACTCTACACATGCTACAGTAGCTTTCGTATCTGTTTCCTTTGATGTGGCTTGATCTGTTATGATAATTATTTTTACTTTAATAGATGATAAGCTGTTACTTTTGTAGAAGTTCTCCATATATTTTAGATAAATTATCAAGTTACACGACTTTTAAGCGAAAAAATGGGACTGACAAATAATTTTACCAGGAAATCGGGATTCACCATTTATTTTTACGGGAATGCAGGATGAGACCCCTCTCCCGAAGGCTACCGTCCCTCTTTAAACCAGGGTCACGGCCATGTGCCACTTCATGACTTGACGACAAAAATCTTTGTTTGATTTTTCCTCTTGCTGATCAACTGGCCAACAGCCAAAAGTTGAGCTTTGTTAAATCTTGTTCTTAACTTCATGCATTATAGCCTCTTTCTTTTAAGCCTGAGGCATCAAGATATCATTTTCCCCACTTCTTAACGTTGAGAAAAATTCCCTTCCTTGGATAGCTTTTCATTGCAAATAAATGCAAGTTACACATTTCATATGACCTATTAAATTCAATTCCAATGCATACTCCATTTACCCTGTATCCCGTCATTGTTAACACAAATATGATATTCAAGTTCTGAACCAACAGACGTCACAAAAAGAATTACAAAGCAGAACTAAATATGATATATTGAAAAGTGCTTGCCATTAAACTTCATTTAAACTTGCTCCTTTCCTGGTCTAAATTAAACTGGTTCTAAGGTCATTTTGAGACCTTTTTAAACTTAGTCTAGATTTAACCACTTCCATAATATGAAATTTGTATTAAACATTGGTTAAAGGAAAACATTAAACTAAGTTTTAATTTAAACCTGCTTTTTGAATATAGGCCTATAAAATAAAAGGGATAACAGGACACATTTTCAATGGCTGAAATTTTTCAGTTACATGCCACAATTCAGATACCAGGGAACTACACTGGAACAACACAAATAAGACACGAGACAAACGTAAACAGCGATAGTAACTCGGAACAGCCGCACTTGACACCGGCACTAGCAATAGCCAGCGATAGGGTTAAACCGGTTTATGGGTAACCCGACCTCCCCTTTATCTATCCCGTTTCCACAAGTATATACCTTGAAAATTATATTGTTAACCAATCAGATAACTTGATTAACAAGATGTGTGTTTAAACACTCACCCCCCCCCCCCCCCCCATGTAGCATTCAGAGGACATTACACATGACCAGAAATTTATATGATTCTGTGAAATCAATACATGTATGTATTTATAAATACTGCCATCAGCTGAAAATTTAAATCATTAAAAGTGATGATTTTGTATGGAAGCAAACACAGAAGTTACCCAAAGGATTCTGACGCAGATTAGATAATATCAAGAAGTAAAAGAATTTTTACATCCCTTCTTTTTTTAACTCTTTGTAATGTTTTTGTCTATCTTTGCTATCAGTACTTTAATTATCCAATTATTGCATCAGATCGGTTCTATCAGTACTTTAATCATCTGATTGCATAAGAGATATTTTTATAACATAATCTCAACAGTAGAAAATAATAAATATTTTAAGTAACATCCCCAATCATTTATCTGTCATAAGAAATTGAAAAATAGTAAGAAACAGTAAACACAATAAGTCAACAAACTGTAAAATTCAAATCATGTCACTTATCATTCTAAGGATATAGAAAATGTTAAAAGTTTCAAATGAAGATAATATACTGAGTAATATAAAAGGTCTTATTTCAATACTAATTCTGTAGATATCAAGAAACATTTTCTCATCAATGAATTTACTCTAAAAGTATTGCATCAGAAAATAGTAGCATACCTAATCACTGATATATATATATATATATATATATATATATATATATATATAATTTGGATGACTTAATAAATACACCTGTGAAATACAAAACTGTTCAAACGATAAACAAATTGTTTAAGTTAAAATGAAGAAAATATAAGGAATAATTTAAAAGATCTTTATACAAAACTAATGATATAGATATAAATAAAAATTTCAATAGAAATGTTTCTATATACAAAAAAGAACAAAATATAATTTCATTTTTTGGTGAAATTTTACTGGATAGGCACATGCCAAGGTCAAGGTCACAAGGTCAAATATTTTGGTACCAAATGAAAGGCCTTTTCACAAGAAATACACATACAAAACATGAAAGAAATATCACTTACCATTCAAAAGATATACTTAATGTTTTTATGCAGTTGTTCATATGTCAAGGTCAACATCAAAAGGTCAAATATACTGGTACCAATTAAAGTCTTGCCACAAGGAATGCACATGCAAAATATGAAAGCCATATTACCTACCATTCAAAACACATATCCAATGTAAAAGTTTATTATTTTTCTTCAAAAAGTCCATCACATGCCAAGGTCAAGGTCACAAGGTCAAAAATTTTTTGTATTGTTTGAAAGGTCTTGTCACAAGGAGTACACATACAAAATATGAAAGCCCCATCTGTAACCATCCAAAAGATATATCCAATGTTAAAGTTTTGTGGACAAACAGACAGACAGACCAAAAACTATATGCCCCCGAATCTTCGATTGATTGGGGCATAATGACAAACTACATTACAATGAATTTTAAAAAAATGCTTAAAATTGATATTACAATTCAACTGGCCCTGCTGAAAAGATATCCAGTTTTGTCAACACCACGGAACCATGTTTACTTATCATTGTTATTGATTGTTGTAGACGTGTGCTTATAATGCATCAGCAACAATTACCGTTGTTTATCGTTTCTACTTTATATAGGATAGCATTGATAATTTAGTTTAAAGTTTCTACTTTATATAGGATAGCATTGATAATTTAACTTAACATGCCTTAAAAGGTTAAATTTTAAGTACATAGTAAATATGCAGTGCACTCACAAACAAGACAAATTAATGTGTTCCAACTTATGATAATCGGGAGAACACAGCAAAAGAGTTTCAAAATGAAATTTATCATAAGAAAAATAAAATAAAATGTGAAAAAGGCTCATTGATATATATATATACACAAGCTTCCCCATTTGATAATCAATCAAATCAAATTCTGAAATAAAAAGTGCAAGACTGTATTAAAGTTGCATGGAAATCTATTTAATGGTTCAGCATGAGTAGCTGATACGAGATTTGATACTTACTTTTAGTGTGATGGCATAATCCATGTTTTGCTAAGGGAAACCCCAAAAATCAATTGAATCAAATTCTGAAATAAGAGAGGTGCACATCTACATTATGCTACAAAGACGTCTATATTATCATTTCAAGAAGTAGTTCAATAGGAGTAGTGGATAAGAGATGTGTTTAGTACTAACGTGTTATTGCAAAGTGCATGTTTTGCTATGGGCGGAAAGGTTTTACAAGTAAAAAAAAATGTTTTAAAGTAAATTTGGTGACATTAAGCGAAAAGAGTTCATTAAAGTTGTGGGATACAGGTTTCAAGCCATAATTGACATCTCACAATGTTTAACTTTTAAATATAATTTGAAAAGCAATGCTGACGTCTTCGTCTTCGGTGGGATACATTCTAGAAACAGTGCTCATCTTAGTCTGCTTTTTTAAAACAATGCTTGCATGTAATTTGATGTCTATTTTAAAAAGGTATCTTTATCAAATACATGTTATAATAAGATTGCATAAGTCACGTGTGATCGCGTGTAGTAAAGATTTGCAATTATAGTTTTGTTTCTGAGAGTTTTTGTCGAACAGTGCCTTCTTCATTTGTTAATTTTGAACCTCAATCTTAAAAAAAAGACACTTAAAACAGCCATGATATCAAATAACTGACAAATATTACATAAAACTCGGCATATACATGTATGTTATTATACAGTTCTGCAAAACTACCATTTTTTAAACTTTAGCCTTGATTCTAGTATTACTTTATTTAGTAGTTTAGGGTGTTCATATTTATGTTCGACTCTCTTATGATAAGGTTTCTAATTGTACCATATCTATAGACATTTTGACCTTGACCTTTTTATCTAACCTGACCCGATGGGTCGTGTGCGCTATTGCCACCACTTGGAGTCCGTTATCCGTCGTCCGTCCGTCCGTCCGTCGTATACTTTTTCAAAAATCTTCTCCTCCGAAACCACTGAGAAAATATTAACAAAACTATGTCTGGATCATTACCAGGGTATGTTTCAAAATTGTATACGAGGAGACTGGGGACCAAACAACAAGGCTGTCGTTACTTAAAATAGCGTATAGTGGTAAATTTCTGTTTTTGGCGAATAATTCAAAAGCTGTTACATATATCAAAGCTGACATGCAATAAAAGTGTTTAGAATGATAAGATCTACTTGCCCTGCAATGTTGAAGAATATATTTTCACCTGTTTAACATATTTTACAATATCTTTGCTATAAAAAGAACTATAACAGCTTGGGGTCAACTTAAAATTGCAAAAATGTTCAGCATGTCAAGATCTACCCACCTGGAAATTAGAAAGAAAATCAGAATACCTGTATAGGTGTTGTTGCCCTTTATTGGTCGAATTTATGGTAATTTTATACATTTTGTCATATATTTAAAAAACGATTAGAGATAAAGGTTAAGTTTAAATTGCAAATATGTTCAGCATATTAAGATCTACCAACCTGGCAATTTTTGATGAAAAATCTGAATAGCCAGGTAGGAGTTGTTGCCCTTTATTGGTCAAATTGTTGGTGATTTTATACATTTTGTTTTACATTTTAAAAAAATATTAGAGATAAAGTTAAAGTTTAAATTGCAAAAATAATCAGCATATCAAGAACTACCCACCTTGAACGTTTCAAGAAAAATCTGAATACTCATATAGGAGTTCCTGGCCTTTATTGGTCATTTTTTTAAGTAATGTTATACATTTTGTGTAAAATTTTAAAAACGATAAGAGACAAATTGCAAAAATGTTCAGCATATCAAGATCTACCAACCTGGCAATTTCGAAGAAAAATCTGAATATCCATATAGGAGTTATTGCCCTTTATTGGTCAAATGTTTGGTGATTTTATACACTTTGTCTCATATTTTAAAAACGATTAGAGATAAAGGTTAAGTTTAAATTGAAAAATGTTAATCATATTACGATCTGAAAACCTGACAATTTTGAAGAAACCTCTGAATACCCATATAGGAGTTATTGCCCTTATTTGGTCGAATTTTAAGTGATTTTATATATTATATCTTTTATTTAAAACAATGAGAGATCAAGGTCAAGTTTTTGATGCAAAAATGTTCAGTATATAAAATCTACCAACCTGGCAGTTTTCCTCATCCAATATGGACATCAATAAGAACTTGTTTAATATTTAACCTTTCCTAATTTTCTCCTCTTAAACTACAGTTTCTATTATAACCAAACTTGGTCACTATTGTCCTTCGTTTACCCACTATGAAAAATGTTCCCAGTAAGTTCACATAAGATCCAAGGTGGCTGCCAGCTTGGATCATAGTTTAACATAGGACCCTGTGGGAAATGCATTCATAGATCCTCTATGAAACTGCTTTAACAATTTAAACCAAGTTTAGTCACACTAGTCCTGTGGTGGTCCCTTCAAAGTTTTTTATTTAAATGTTTGTATGTCATTTATTTGGCCAGTGGGGAATAAAGTTAAACATAGAACCTAGGAAATGAGATCTTTTATTCAGAGGTTATTTGTACTGTCTATGTCAACCATTACCAGGTGAGCAACGCATGCTCTTGAGGGCCTTTAATTAAAACTTTAACATTACTTTTAGAATGTAGATCGACTTATCTACACGACGCATACGATTGGTGCTTAATGCAAAACACATGAGTCGGATGCTAATTGACTTAGTTTTTAAGCCTGAATGTTCTTTTCTCTGCCTTTCATATTGACGTCATAATAAATACTAAAAATACCCAAGTTGCATAAAAAAACTCAGAACATTTCGTTATGCTGTGCACGTGTTTCAAGTAGTTACCTCTCATCAGCAGCATTAGAATCAAATAATACGGTTAATACCCTCGAGGACCGAGGGTCAACCAGCAGTGGTTCAAAATACAAAAAATACCAAAGTTGCATAAAAAAACACAAAAAATTTCGTTATACTGTACACGCAGCATTAGAATCAAGTAATATGGAAAGTCATAATTCAAAAGTAGTCCAAAAAGAAGTACTTACTACCAAAAAATATCGAAATAGGAGGCCAAATATATATCAAACCATTTTTTATTCATTGTGCCGCGGATAAAACTCGTTAATATACTACATTTTTTGTATATTTTGTAAACGATAAAAAATATTTCTCATTATCAAACAGTGACAAATAGATTTTTTAAGGTTAGCAAATAGCTCAAGTGTATCTCCCTTATATATCAGAAGTCAGAAAAATCTTTCTGATGGTTATTTCATACGAAAGCTGAACTATGGACTCAACAGTTATCATATTCGAAAAGTCACCTATGCTAAAAAATGTTTAAAAAATGGATAACTGGAAACACCTACAATGGCTGAAAATTATAATTACATGCAGCAATTTGCGAGGGAACTATACAAGAAAAACACGTATAAGACAAAAGACAAACGTAGACAACGATAGGAACTCGGGACAGCCGGACTTGGTACCGGCACTAGCAAAAGCCAGCGGTAGGGTTAAACCGGTTTATTGGTACCCAAGCCTCCCCTTTATCTGTCCCGTTTCCCTATAGTATAAAAACATACGAATTAAACCCAATACAGGTAGAATACTAACTCCATGACCACAATCTTGAAAGGAGAGAAAAAGACAATACGTAATTTTGAAAGATGGGTCAAGGGGTGCTCGCCGCTAAACTGCCGGCTAGCTCAAGGAGCCTAGCCTGCTGGTAGAACACTGTCGCACTACGGAAGAAAAATCAAACTCAAAACTTTCCGAAGGGTTTGGTCAAGAATCATCATAAATTTCAGTAGACATCGGCAGTATCAGTGAGAGGCCAGTATGTGTGCAAAATGTTCAGGTTACTAGGTCTCAAAGCTAATTTAACGGATGCAAGCAGAATATCTTGCCGATATCACCTATTACGTAAAGAATGTAAGTTACGTCCCAGCTTTTCTGGATTTTTAATCAGTTTCTGGCATTTTTAACAACATTTCCGTAAAATTGGGGACTACAAATGCCCATTGTAATAAGCTGTTTACGAGTAACGCCTTATTTAGATATAACATGTTCATATCTATTACAAAACTTCTTAAATGTATTCAACAACTTATGAAATCTGTAACCCTGTTGTAAAAATTTGGCTGTGATAGTACGGTTACGTTCATTGAAATCATCAAGAGTGCGAATCGTACCAGTTGAGAAATATACACCCCGTAGGATGGAGCAAGGGGAATGTCGCCGTCAAGAATTTGGTCCCGTAACGCCTCATAACAGACAAAGATGGCCGACGACATATCATCTTTATTTTATTTTAGGAATACTTGATTAATTTCTGCAAAATGTCTTAAAATAAGTAAATTCTTTTTGATATTTCTATTAGGCTCGATTTAACTTAATTTTTTTTAAATGTCCCAAAAAAAGTCTCAAATACCGTCACAATATATAGAAACGACTACCTGAATAGTAATAGTTTAATGATTGTCATTTTGTTCAATGTTAGAAACGAATATATCTTAGAGACATTCGACAATTTAAAAGATGCACATGAATGAATTTCCAGTGATGACTTTCCTGGCGTGAAATGAAAAGTTGAAATCATTTGAAGGAAATGGAATGGAATGAGAGGCTGAATAATAGTCTTAACTGTTAGTGTTGCTACTTAACATTTGGAGAATTTACTCTTTACTTGAAATTTCTGTTACGAGTCTTGCTTTTCAGTCTTACAACACGGACACCAATCGATCTAAATCACAGCTAATGCTTTGACGAGAAAACGTTTAGGGGAACGACCGGATATGATTTGGGGGAACCTTGAAAAATGGTAAAAAAAAGAAATGCTGGAAAGCGATTGTTTCAAATAACAGCACACCGAAGTTACTGTGAATTTAGTTTCTGCGTACGACCGTTGATATATATCCCCGCTCCAGCATTTGAAAATCGGGGTCAGAAGTATTTTTTATCTGAAAATCCCAGCCCTCTTCCCGAAAATCAAATGGTTTGTGCCTTATAGCTCCTCGGCAAGTCACATTGACATTCAGCTTGCGTCTCAAGCCAAAATGACTTGCATCGGATCTTTAACTATGCCAATATGAAAAAAAAACATAAACAATACTTTTATAATCAAAAGAGGGTTCATTAACAGGCTAACAATCTATAATTTTCCTTGAAATTTTTAGCAACCAACTGAAAATACTCGAAACACAAAAACAAAACAAAAAAAAAATCTAGCCCCTCTTCATTAACAGCAAACAATGTCTTTATTTCCCTTAAACAGTAAAAATTTAATGAAAAAGAACACTAAATGATCTAAAGGCAGTTAACAACTACCCTATTTCACCATAAAAGTTTAATAACCGACTAAATTAAATGCTCAAAAAACATTAACTGAAAAAATTCCCACCTTCTCTGTATCAACAGTTCGTGCAACTAGGATCCTGGTTGCTGTCTCACTATGACACCAAGGACGCCATAATTCAATAAGGTGATAAAAGTTGGATATGAATTCGACTACTTTAATATTGTTTGGTTTACTGAAAATCAAAATCGAAAGCGAAAGTAGAATATTTCTGTTCATATAAGTCTTTACAAAAAATTATGAAATAAGACTACACTATTCATATTCATGGTGTTTGTCAAAATAAGGTATCAAAATGTGAGTTTTGTTTACAACTATGATATTCATCAAAGTTTTTACAACAATAACAAAAAACATTATACGGAAGTTACTGTAAATTAATTTGGTTTCTGCATACATGACCAACGTAAATAATCAAAAAGGATATTCTTCATTAAATTCAAACCACTCACGGTTTCATCTTTTTTCTTTTTTCTAACTCCTCATTCTATCTTCTTGGTCTTTGTCAAGCTATTTTCATTGTACATAAACAAGTGATATGTAATATCTATTAATAGACTTTATTGCTTTAATATATTCAGTTAACGTAATATTTCTGTATTTATAGTACAGTTAAATCAATCAGACATAGCCTTTAAATTGTTATCATATATGATGTTATTCTACACAAAATATCACCCTTTTTATTATCTTTTTAGAACTTTCCTAACAAATTACAGAAAGTATAGTTTATGGTTACAATGAACCAAATAATTGCCTTCGGAACGCTTCTAGCTTTTGAACACAACATTTCATTCAGAGTAAAGCAATAGATCATCTACGATTGGTTGATAACGGAATAAAGTATTTAAAAATAAAACTGAATAATGTATATTCAGTTGAAATAATATAATTCAATTTTCGTAATTCTTCCCCTGACCATCATATGTGATATGTTAATGTATAGGGTGGGATTTGAAAATTTTCATTTCTTGAATATCAACTCTATTGAGCCTCAAATTAAACCGGAAAGGCCATGGCAACCCCTGTTTTTCATTTTAATAAAATGAAGGTATTTATATGTAGTTTTCATTTCCTGGGCAACCGAGGATAAAATTAACCTACATCTATTTTTAGAATTGTGTTGAAAAGGGGAACCCCCATACGGAAATAACATTATAAAGTATTTGGTTTATTGT
>MJUU01045701.1:886-39906 GCA_002080025.1 Modiolus philippinarum
AAACCTGGGGAATGGAAACCAGAACTAGGAGATTATTTAGGAGACTTGACGGATGAAGTAGCCGGAAACCCAATTTCCGAGTTTGTAACTGGTGGACCCAAAAATTATGGATATAAAGTAACATGTCAAAATGAAATCACAACCGTATGTAAAGTAAAGGGATTGACACTGGACTTCAAAAACAGTCAACTCATCAATTTTGACACGATTAAGGACATGATCACCAACGGAAAAGACAATGTAAAAACTGTGAAAGATGACTTCAAAATCATTAGAGACAATTTCAAACTACTTACCGTCAACCAGAAAAAAGATTACAGATTAGTGTTTGACAAAAGAGTCATCATGACTGATTACTGTACATTACCTTATGGATTTTAAATTGTAAAGGAAACATGTGGATGTTCTCCGACCCGTGTTTGCCTATTTGACGGAGAAAATAAAATGTATATCTGTTAATATCTTGTTTATTTCACTGCCTAATGAGATACGTGTAGAAGATCTAACAAAGAACAAAAACAAACAAACAAAGAAAATAAAAATAATAAACAAACAAATAAAAAACATAAAAGTTGCCATAGCAACTTAGGTTAGAGTAACATAAAAGAGAAATAATTATAAAAACAACAACAAAAATTAACAAACATAGAAAAAAAAAGATGTCATAGCAACTTAGGTTAGAGATAAAAGGGAGATAACTCCAATAAAATGGAAAAAAATAGAAAGTAACTATGTAGATATAGAAAAAAACTGCAAAAAGAATGGTTAGGGTCAGAACAAATACAACATTACTGATCTAACAACAGAAAAGTTAGGGTTAGAGCATGGTTAGGGTTAGGGTTAGGGTTAGGATAAAGACGAGACCAGTAGGCAAAACCAAAGTAGAAGCTAAAGTAGAAGGCGAGACATAGGAAAGTACCTTGGATAGTTGTAGGGCGAGACCAAAGTAGAAAGTAAAGTAGAAGGCGAGACCAAAGAAAGTACCTTGGATAGAGGTAGGGTGAGGCCAGTGACAACACTATGGACTAGTGAAGTCAAAGCCAAAGGCGAGGCACTCAGGACGAGGTCAAAGGTCAAAGGTCAACACTATAACAAAAAGGTTCAGTCACTGAAGACAATGATTAAGGTGTAGTAAAAATATATTAGGGTTAGGGTAAAAGCAAGGCCAAAGCTGGGATAAAGACGGGACCAGTAGGCAAAATCAATGACAACACCAAGGGGACCAGGCCAAAGGTCAATGATACACTTAGCACCTCGTCAATAACGATTGCAGCGCCCTCTATATTAGCACAAAAATTCGCTCCTGAACTAATTTGCATATTTTAGGGAAAATTAGGGGAAAATGAAAATATTTTACAAAAAATGCACTATGGGGCTCCTCGTAAAAAGTGTTCTAGGGGAACGCGTTCTACTACTTCCTTGTGTGGGAAAAACTTGTCGAGTTAACAATAAAAACAGGTATGAAATTTCAAATGATTACACATTTAGTTGTGACGTATGTGGTCAGTTCTTCAACGATCAATCCAATCTGAAACGTGACATTGCTATACACGAAAGACCAGGAGCAAAACCTACCAGGCTTTTGATGATGATGATAAACAGATTCAACATATCACAATCTCTAGAAAGGTGATGAACCTACTACAAATAAACAAGACAACAAGAAAATTTCAACAACCCTTTGACCAACAAAAATAGTTCCACATCTGATACCAGTGAGAACCAGACCAAACCAGACGTCTTGCAAGAAGATCAAAACAACCGGAAGTTGTACTCAGAAAACCGGTCAAGCATTTGAACCGAATAACATATAGGAAAACTGATACAGGATCGATTCAACTTCGTTCTGTCCTTAGCTGATTTTAGCTTTACATTTAGATCACATTGGTTATTTGTTCTCTATCAGTTTTTAAACATCTTTGAGTTTATGGTCTTCCAAAAGTTTAGATTTTATCTGCACTGAAGAGACATAAGTTGTCGAAATGCGCATATGCAGAAAATAAATTTACAGTAAGTTCGGTATTTAGTTATTTGGACAACAGCTCTGTTCCCAATATTCCTGAGAAGATATGGGAGATCTTTGAACAACAGACATCAGCCTACAAGATGAACATGACTATTTGAAATATATTGCGAAATATAAAGACAGATGAACTACGCTATTTTCATGCCAGTCAGAAAAAACAGAAATTGGTAGTGCCCATGCTAGTAAAAATATAGGAGATGAGATGTTCGACAGCTCATCGATGAATTTGACCGACAAAATCTTTATGAGTATGTTTGACAACAGAGACCTATCACGGAATGGGTAGTCCACCTGCTGACAAAAGGGACATTATATGTCAATAAAATCAACACAATACCTATAGTTTCGAAACGAATGGGGCCAGAGCAGGGTAATGCGGCCTTTCCTATTAGATAGCTAGTGACAAGCCTGGAAAACGCAGATTGACCTCCAAGAAAGCATGAGAATTTGTGTTTTCGATTTAATGACCTATTGTCACTTCAAGAAAGCAAACTCTTCTTTTCACAATGGAAACGTGCAATCTTATACACCAACAGTATAAAACTCGGGATAGATTAATAATAGAACTGCGAAAAAGACGCCAGGTAAAGCCATTAAAAGCGAGAGCATCACCACACAACAATATAGTTTTGATTACTTATTTGGTTTCACTTATTATTAATAGCTTAATCGTTCAAAGGAACTTTAATTTCAAAATTTCCATTCGGCTACAATGTTACTTTATTAAATTATTTATGTTAAATTTAGTTCACTTCCCTTTGTCCTGTTTATTTATCACTAGAAACGTCTGTTTAATCCAGCTGTGGTTGCAGAATGAGAAAGTTGCTCAATGCGTCTGATTTTATACAGGCAGACGCGTTGTAACGACGGCTAATTTCGTTACGGACTTTCTGATTGGTCAGTCAGTCTGTCTGTTAGCTTATTGGCAAGTTTTATCACAAAGTCGGCGTCAGATTGGTTGAATTTCCTGCAGTTTGATTGGTCCGTTCATTGGAAAGTTAGCAGTTTTTAAAGCTGCTAATGTGATATTTAAACAAGTGTCTCCTGCCTTGAATAGTGGAATAGGTGGATTATAAACACAACGGGGAAACCATCTTGTGTGTTCCTCCAAAGGAGAGTCATCTTCTTCCCCATCATGTAGAATTCCACCACAGTAATAGCATTGTTCTTTATCACCTTACTTTAAATAAAAGGGTCCAATCTTTGCAAGGTCCACTGTTCGTTTTTTTCAGTTGTTCGGGCCATCCGGTGCACGATTCTATCCTGGCTGGTTAATTGTCATACTGCATGTATTTAGAGTCAGTAATTCCCGGTTTTTCTGCAGGAGTTCCCGGTAATTTTATAAACGCGTGTCTTTATAAACATTCTTGCATGAAGGGACAATCGGGAAGATGTTTATGATGTTCCATGTGTATCAGATCGCCTGATCTCCAGCCATGCAATAAACCACCACACTATGTGCATTGGCATTTCTCATCTATAACGATATAATTGAAATAATCATTGACAAGATCTAAGAATTGTACCAGATTTTTCGACCACGTGTTAAACGTATTTAAGCGTAAATAAAAATTTTCTTTCACAGGTTTCAATCGCTCAAATGGACTTTCGGGAATGCAGTCCATTTATATGCAATGTAACGGTCACTTCAGCTGCTAAAAAGACTGGTGCATGTTCCTTTTATGATATTTAACTTCACTTCTTATGACAACTGCCCATCAAAATGACAGTCTGGCGACTGACTGAGCCGCATGGTTGCGCCTTTATATAGTTAAATTTATTTGTATTCATAGCTTGGTAGGTTCATTTTGTAAGATGTTTTCTGATTCGTTGAATATCTTCAATTTTGATTGGTCCATTTTACTTGTGCAGTAGACCATGGCTACCAGTTCTGTCTTCCAGAGTCACGAACGTAGAACATCACAAAGGTTACTGTTTGACAGTTTTCGGACGCTGGAAGATAGTCTTCAGTAATTTTTTTTCATACCATAAAACTAACACTAATTTAGGTTACTGGGTTTTCTCTGCTCATTTACTTCATTTTTGTTTTATGTTGATCCATTACTCTCTAATTTTCCATCTCATAGTACTTTTCTCTTTAGTGTTCTCGTTTCGAATTATTTACTTTAGTGTTTTCTTCTCTAATTGTTTCAACCTCTGTTTACTCATTACTCTGTAGTCTTGTACTTTTTAATGTACTTTTCTCTCTGTTGTTCTCATTTCGAATTATTTTCTTTACTGATCTCTGCTCTTGTTGTCCCTGTCTTGAAAACGCTCATATGACATTGGTTTTGTTCACTTTACCCATAAGTTTCTCTTGACATTGCTCACATGCTCGTGAATTGCTCGTGAGTTACTCACGATTTTTATCACTTGCTCATTTCATTTTATTGTACCAACAGCAGTATAGTCCAATCCTCCTCCTGTTTCCTGTGTTGGTTACTCTCGTCCTCCTCCTCTAATCCATTTTCCCTGCAACTCCTATTTTTCTTTTCTATCGTGACAACTGCCCTCCCAAATTTTGTTTAAGATTTTATAACGTTTTAGAGTCTTTTAACAACACTCGAATATGTATGTAATAAAATCAGGAACAGGTATTTTTCAACTTCCGTTTCATGTTAGTGCAAAAAGGGTGATGTTTATAGTCCGATTCTTGTAAAATGTAAGTGTTACAATGAGTGTAACGTGAGAAATTCCATCACACATGTTTTGCAGTTTCTGTGTAAAATTGGTTTAGATATGCATTTTTGGGTTTTCTAAATCGAAGAATAAAGTAACTCGAAAATATATATGACATGTCTATAGTACTGGACTTATACAAAATTGTATTTTTGGCCATACCGAATTTACGGGTACCATGATCTCGGTATGGGTAAGAGATACAACATTGAAACGTTCATCAATCACTTTAGAAGGTGGAAGTTACCCCGGGTTGATATATACATTGTAGGGGAAACGAACAATAACTCTGTTAATCGAGAAAAAAAAAAACTTTTGGACACCCCATTTTTTACGCAGTTAAAAGCCAAAAAAAAAACCACATGTTTTCGTTGGACTACTTCACCTCTGGTAACCCAACTTCTGGTTCCGGTTTATGACTTTTCCATGCACTCTGATTCTGATGAGGTCACTGCCGGTTGACGTCATCCTCCCTTACCCTCTCAAATGCTAATTGGACTGTGCCCCTACACTACTTTAGTACTATGAAATGAAAAATTAGGGAGTAATGGATCTAAATAAAACCGGGAATTACTGACCCTAAATGCATACAGTATACCAACGAATCAGTCAGGCTAGAATCGTATACCGGATTGAAACAGCCACCAGCGGACCTTGCAAAGGTTAGACTCTTTCATTTAAACAAAGGTGATGAAGTACAATGCTATTGCTATTGATGGAATTCTACCAGCTTTAAAAACTGCGGACTTTCCAATAAACGGACCGATCAAATTGCAGGAAATTCAACCAATCTGACGCCGACTTTGTGATAAAATTTGCCAATCAGAACAAAGACAGACTGACCAATCAAAGAGCCTGTAACAAAAATAACCGACCAATCGGAACCGTCGTTAACCAGCGTCAACTTGTAGAAAATCAGACGCATTAAGTAACTTTCTCATTCTGCTACCATAGCTGAATTGAACAGACGTTCCTAGCAAAAATATATAAGACAAAGGTAAGTGAACTGAATTTAATATGATTAATGAAATAAAAATGACAATTTAGCCGAATAGAAATTTTGAAATTTAAGTTTCTTTGAACGATGAAGTTATTAAATTAAACCAAATAAATAATTAAAAGTACAAAAATAATCAGTAACATTAAATAGTAATGTGTATTATCAATTACATATGCATTCAAGAAACTATCAGAAACATTAAGTTAATGAAACATTACCGACTTAATAAAGATGACAATAACTTTACCTGTGGAATATGCGTTTCACTAGAAAAAAAACTCAGAAATTCAAAAAAAGAAAACATGACAACTACAGCTACCTCCCCTGTACCGAGTGTGGATTATAACCTGCACCATCACCAGAAATAGAAACACAAAGTTCGAATCACCTATTCATGCTTTTGGTGTAAGCCAACCTGATCAACATTACATCATTGAAAAGAACAAAGGAACAAAAATACGACGTTTCAACACCGAGTCGACAGAGTACAGAGTCATTTTTCAGAAATTAAAAGTCTAGAATGTTGGCGATATTCTGGAAACACTCTATTCGTTTCCGTTTTATCTGACCTCATTAGTGAAATAAAGGAAATTACTAAATACCGAAGGTACTGTGAATTTATTTTCTGGATATGCGCATTTAGACAACTTTTGTCTCTTCAGTGCAGATAAAATCTCAACGTTTGGAAGACCAAAAACTCAAAAATGTTCAAAAAAATTGAAAGAGAACAAATAACCAAAATGATCTAAGTGTTAAGCGAAATCAGCTATGGAAAACATATTTATTTGAATCAAGTTACCATTGAATGCCCCGATTTCCCCATTAGACTACAAGTGTGGCAAGTATCAGGTGAAACACTGCTATCAGAAATAGAAAGAGTGTTACCGTCCAACAGAACAGTTCGTCTTAGATCCAAGTGTTCAACTTAATAAACCGTAAAAAACAAACTAGTACAAAGAAACAGACAAACATTTTCTTTGATTTTAAATATACCCAAAATAATCTTTTACATGATACCGACCAGACGACAATGGGAGGTGCATCCACTGCAAATCAAAAAAGGGTCAAGCTTCCTCGCACATACCAAATTAATGCGTTGCACACAAAGTCTGTTTAAAATGCATATATCGAAATGTAGATAAAGATAGCATCTATCAAGCTTGTGGGAAAAACGAATCAGTGTTTTCCGGATCCAACACTACTTAACAGTTTTGAAAGTGGTTGTTAACAGGAGACAACGAAGGGGGCACCGTCATCGCTCACAACTTCAAAAGATACGATTCGTTACCAATATTTGGGTATTTGTATCATTACCGAGTGAAAGCCACGATCATAGCAAACGGAACCGAAAGTATGTACCTCGAAGTACAAGGATGTTGCGTTCAGATATGATAGATTCAGTCAGCTTTATACCCGTGACTTTAGCCGAACTACCTATGATTCTTGGATTGACAGATCTCAGGTAAGGATATTTCTCTTATTTATTTAATAGAAATTTAAAAAAAAAAGAAAACCAATCTGCAATTACCCGATCTGATGATTTACAAACCTGATAGAATGAAACCGAAAGACTGAACCACCTTTTTCGAATGGTATGATACTAATTGTCGCCAAACTTTTGATGTTCAAAAATACTTATTAATTTACTGCGGCTCCGACGTAGACATCTTAAGGAGAGCCTGCCTTACGTTTAGACATGACATATACCGACGGACAGAGTGCAATAGATTTATTCCAACAATGCATCACAAAGCATCAGCTTGCAACTTGATATATGGTCATCCCAGTACAAACATTTTCGACAAAAGGGACGATTTTAATTTCAAAATTATCAATTTCCCTAACATGGACAGTAATATTCCAGCTTCTCCTGCTTACGGAGTGTATGTTTCACAGCTGATTCGTTACACGAGAGCTAGCACAAATTATACAGACTTTCTCATTAGACACAGTCATCTTCTTTACCGCCTTCTTAATCAAGGCTTCAAAAAATTACGTCTCATACGATCATTACAAAGTTCTTTAATAGATATCAGTCCCTTGTGGAAATATTTGAAGTTTCTGTCCGAACTCTGATTCAAGATTCTTTCTTTACTTAATACTGGGATGACCATTTCTTTTAACTGCTTACGGCCTTTCAATGTCAATTATGTCTCCCCCCTCTTAAGGGGGAGACATTTTGTTTTTGTCTTTTCCGTCTGTCGTCAGTCCGTCCGTCCTTCCGTCCGTCAGTCCGTCCGTCACAAAGTTTGTGGACGCCAATTCTCCTACATCTTTTATCGGATTTTAACCAAACTTCACAGGATTGTTGACCATCATGCCTAGTTGCGCATATCGTCTCGCCGGATTGATCAGCTAATTTTTGCTTGAGTTATGCCCCTATTTGACATAGAATGTTGCGAAATTTAGTTTGTGGACGCCAATTCTCTTACATCTTTGATCCGATTTCAACCAAACTTGAAACCATCATGCCTAGTTGTGCATATATAGTCTAGCCGGATTGATCCGCTAATTTTTGCTTTTTGACTTAGATTTTTGCGAAATTTAGTTTGTGGACGCCAATTCTCCTACATCTTTAATGCGATTTCAACCAAACTTCACAGGATTGTTAAACATTATGCGTAGTTGTGCATATCGTCTTGCCGGATGGATCGGCTAATTTTTTGGGGAGTTATGCCCCTTTTTGACATAAAATTTTGCGAAATTTAGTTTGTGGACTCCAATTCTCCTACCTCTTTGATCTGATTTCAACCAAACTTCACAGGATTGTTGACATTATACGTAGTTGTACATATCGTCTCGCCGGATTTATGAGCTAATTTTTGTGGGAGTTATGCCCCTTTTTGACTTAGAATTTTGCGAGATTAAGTATATGGACGCCAATACTCCTACATCTCTGAATGGATTGCAACCAAACATTACAGGATTGTTGACCATCATGCGCAGTTGTGCTTAATGTCACGCCAGATTGATGGGCCATTTTTTTAGGGGAGAGTTATGCCCCTTTTTGACCTAGAAATTTGCTGAATTATAAAGTTTGTGAATCTAATTCTCCTACATCTTTCAAAGAATTTCAACTTAACTTCACAGGATTGTTGACCATCATGCTTTAGTTGTGCATATTGTCAAGCTGGAATGAATGGCCACAAGTGGCAACATAAATTTACTTGTGTTTTATCTCTGAAAGAACATTACGTACTGGGGGGGGGGGGAGACATTAGTTTTTGTATCAAAAACACACTTCTAGTTGCTGTTGAGTTGCTACCGGACACTACCGCAATGGAATTGGAGGTTTGGCTAGCGATAAAACCGGTTTAACCCACCATTTCTTTTGAAATACCTGTACCACGTCAGGGCAAGTGCAGTTGACAGTTGTTTGTCGGTGCTTTTGTTATCTGTGTTGTCTTGTATATCGCACTTTCATGTCTTTGTCGATGATGTTTGTGATTCAGATTTTCCGTTGTGATATTTAAGTACAAAGAGATGAAAAATGTTTTCCTAAATTTTACCTTGGTCTTGTTTGAGGGTTAGAGAAGTAACGTGTACCATGAATTTTTATTGGTTTTGTCATGGGGTTGGAAAATGACATTTATCATTTAAGTCAAAAACAAAATCTTTCACAACATTATTTTTACTTTGTGCTAGGATAAACATTTCACTGACTTACGACCTATCAACGCCAGTTGCTGTTGAGTTGATTCCGGACACTGCCTCAATGGAAGGGGATGTTTGGCTAGCCATAAAACCGGTTTAACCACCATTTCTTTTATTTCCGTCAAAGCCATGGAATGGATCAAATACCTGTCGGCAACAGAAGGAGTCAACTCACAGCATGCAAGAATTGGATGGGAAAAGCAAATCGGTGCGAAAACTGTTAATCAAATCAACGGTATGACCATTAGTGATCTTCATCAACGAACCATTGAAAATAAACGTTACTTGGAAAACCAAGGTAAGATCTACATTGGTAAATGGGAATGCAAATATGACAAACAGGTACGAAAAATGAAAGTTTTAAAAACTTTATCCGACAAACCGGAATGTTCACTCCTTTTGAGCCCAGAGATGCCTTTTACGGTGGACGAACTGAAGCGTTCAAACTGTATGAAAAAGACCAGGACATATCGTACGCAGACGTCACGACACTGTATCCATACGTCAACAAAACTTGGAAATTCCCTATTGGACACCCCGAGATCATCACAGAAAACTTAACGACATGCAACAGTACGACGGGTTCATCAGATGTAAAGTCATCCCATCGAGAAGTCTCTATATTCCAGTTCTCCCGACTGGAATCAATAGCAAGTTATTGTTTACATTATGTAAAACATGTGCCTACACCCATCAACAGACACCTTGTGAACACATAGATGAGCAACGTGCACTAATCGGAATGTGGATGACGGAAAAATGAAGAAAGCTTCGGAAAAAGGATACCATATAGACAGCATTTATGAAGTGTGGCATTTGGAGATGGAACAATACGACCCAACAACACAGATTGGAGTACTTTTCACCGAATACGAGAATACCTTCTTAAAAATGTAACAGTTAGCCAGTTGATGGCCGAAGTGGTGTGACACCGAAGAGGATGTATTGCAAGTCATCAGAGACTATCACGAAAAGGAAGGTATTCTTCTGTATAATGATAATATCAGTTTCTTGGGGTTAATTTGGACAAAGACTTCCTACCATGATTCAAAAACACAATGTGCGTTTGTAATCCTGCAGAGTACTTCGAAATGTTAATCAGCGATCAGATCCTCGTCATGAGTATGAATTTGTAGTGATGAGAAGGACGAAGTGAAATATCAGTATAAAGAAGAATTCGTCGAAGACTCGGTACGCACCAATAATGTCATAGCAGCTTTAACGACCGCCCAAGTTCGTTTGTATATAGTTACTTAGAGAAGATAAGTACCGGGACCTATATGCCGACACCGGTTCCATTGTTTATACATTTCAATTTGGAGAGTGCAAACCAGAACTAGGCGATTACCTAGGGGACATAACGGAAGAAGTACCTCGACAACAAACTTAAAGAGTTCGTGACTGGAGGACCGAAAATTATGCCTACAAATTAGCATTTTAAATAAGATTTTAAAATAAGGAGGGACCAGAAGATATTACTGACCGTTCATTAAGACAAAGACTACAGCGTCGTGTTCGACAAAAGGGTCGCCCTGGAAGATTTAAGCACAAGAACTTATGGCTTTTAAATTGCACAGGCAGTATGTGAATGACTCTCCGACCAATGACTGCTTTATGACGGATAAAATATATATACTTGTACCTAGTTGATTATTCAATTAGTATAAAAGAGGAAACTCCTTAAGTGAATCACAGCAAATAAGAAACACAAAATAACAATGAAGAAGTACATATACAGAGACAGAAAAAGGGTTGAGAGCATTAATTACAGAAAGAACCAGAACAAAACGACAGAAAGAAACACACAAATAAATAGAAAACAACACAAGGGTTAGAGCTGGGGGTTAGTGTTATAGAACAAACAAAGGAACAACTCAAAAAATAGAAAAGCATGGAAAACCTAGTTCGGGAAATACAAGTGTAAAAATTCTGGATTAATAGAAAAAAATGAAAAAAAATGGAGGTAATCGGGGTTTAGAGCAGTAGATACTAATAACAAAACAAAGATGGAGACTTCAAGCAGGAAAAAAATTATTGTTAGGTTGGATTAGAGTTGGAGTACCTATAGTATCTTCCAGCGTCTTAACACTCTCACACCGCTACACTACGTTTGCGGTGCTTTACATTTAAGACGCTGGAAGACTGCGTAAAAAGTACATTTTTTGTTGTTGTACTTGTCTTAATAAACAGGTGGGAGTAACTTTAACTATATTCTCCTACATCTGAGGAACCGACTAAAATATCCTAATCCACATCACTAAAGAAATAACGGAATGGTAGCTTTAAAGTCAATGAACATGGTAATTATGTCCGATGATCGATCAATCAAGGCGATCGATAATTTCGGAGGGAAGTTTGGATTGCTTTTAACATAGATCCTATGGATCCTAAGAAGCGTGATCCACTACTCATAGCTCTGTCCCTAGATTTTGGCCTTCCTTTTTGGATACTATTAGTAATTAGTTCTCTGTCAGCTTTTACGCATATTTCGGTTTATGGATTTCCAAATGTTTTGATTTTATATTCACCTAAGAGACACAAGGTGTCGATATGCGCATATGCAAAAACTAAATTGGTTGTTTGTATGTTGTGATGTTGTGATGTTCTTCTGTTAATCTTTTTGTCTGGCAACGGATGACATTATTTGCAAGAACACCCTGCCAGTTTATTTACGAACCCGCGTCAATAGGCATGAAGAACCATTGGTGTAGCGTTGATAGACCCTTAGCAATGAATTCCGCTCAACCTGTGCAAGGGTCGTCTTGTAGCTAATTGAGGAATGCATAATGGTAACTTCAAGAGTAGAACAACAATAAAGGCGTTCTTCCATTGATTGGTTTTACCATGTGCTTGTAGAGGTTTTGTCTCAGTTTCGTGTACTCCAATCCTTTCATTGTTAATTTGAATTGTTTGTTGAAAAAGATTTAGTCGAGCAAATTGAGGGATCAAGATTAACTGAGCAACAGGTTCAGAATTACAAGTTGAACTCAACTCATTTGCAATTGATTGAATCAACTTGAGCTTTACTGAGAAAGAGGTTGAGCATTTATTAATTTCAATGGTAAAATCCCGGCCATAAACCTCAGCTGGGATCGAGTTTAGATTTATTCTTGAGCACGCATTTTTTATGTGGGTTTATGATGATTTTTGGAATTTCAAATAATTGTAACTATTATATTTTTATGTGACTTATTTTCAGATATGATATTACCAACATTTTATATCTTCAAATTCTCCCTTCTTATGCAAATTAAATGTAGTTGTATTGCTTGAAAATATCTTTCGCAATAAAAAGGTTAATCGTTTTTATAATAGGGTTTGGTTCTTATATTTGAAATATTTAGGCAAATAAATTATTGTGGTGTGGGCTTTTTTGGTCCAGATGAACAAATCGTTATTGGGCTGATAATGACTTGCCAGAATGATGGAAATATAATGAAAATTAGGCAGAATGCTTTTTTATTGAGATTAAAGGAGAACTAATAGATACGAGAAGTCCTTTTAATTTTCGCTGTATTCACAGTAACTTCGGTATTAAGTTATTCGAGAAGTGCTTTTGATATCCGCTGTCCAGGATTGTTCCAATAAACATGGTATATTTCTCTTATTTTTTTTCTATTTGCTTTATTCTCATATTTATTATGTTTTCATGGGATTAAGTGAAAGAAGAGACATTAAAGGAATCTAAAAATCGGAAATGAATTTTTAATAAATGCTTGGAGTGATTAGGTCAGGCACGAAAAAGTGAAAATTTCTATATTCATCCATCTTTATCAATGAGGGTTCCCTCAGTTCTTGGCATTTTAAAAGAAATTGGGATGATGGAAGTTCCCAGTTTTACTTTTTCACACGTAGATTGTACATTTCAATATCAAAAATACACAACACAGTATGACATCGAAAAAAGAATAGATAATTATAAATTTACAATGTTTCTCAAGGCTTTCCTACTGTACCTAACACATTTTACAGGAAGGGTCATATTTCACATGTTCGTGAAATCTACATTCAATACTGCAATGTGACTCATCAGGAAATAGCAATCTGTTAAATATCAATCAAGAAATGCAGTCAAAGCATCTTTGGCCAATAGTTCACATAATTCAAAAGATATCGATTTTTTTGCTGCATTCTCTAGTTAAAACCTGACTAATGTGCTAGCTGAAAAGACGTTTTTGCATGCAGTCGGGTCTCTGTTTTCACAAGTAACCCAAAGACCAAAGTTTCATCGTATCAATAAATGTGCTTATCGTCCACAGTCCCAAATTACTTATACTAGAATCATTAGGGTTGCGTTTAAAGAATTGCAATGCGAATCGCACAAAATATCTTTAAGAAGTTCTGTTTTACGGCCTCATATTGGACCCCAAGTTTCACACACAAAACGGCAATGAATAACGCCCAAACCGGTGCTAAGGGCCGTCTTGAACTTTCTATGATGCATGATCAAAGCTCATTATCGAAGGGCTCAAAGTTACTTCAAGATGAGGAACAATGAATGCGCTGCTCCATTGATTGGTTTTAACATTTATTTGTAGATACTTTGTGTTATGTGCATTTACTCCACATCCTTCCTTTGTTTAGCTCTAAGAGGAATAACACGCTTCCATATTAAATACTTTGTCAATATTGTACGAAAGGATATGGAGTTAATGAACATGAGACCATAACACATATGTTTACTCCAAGTGCAATAACTTTAATAAGCTGTATGGCCATTTCCGAAATTGTTTCCTCATCAGCAGCACTAGAACCCAAACAAAAGAAATCCATAATTTCAAAGAATATTTAAAATCCTTAAAACCAAACGACATTCGAATAATCAGTAATATAAAATATAGCTAAGGACAAAACTACGATGGAGGGAGTTAATCCTTAGGTTTTAGAATTTACATAAATTTAGATAATAGTAATTGCGTAAAACAACGGCAGTGGAATACCGAAGGAACAAAGAGTGAAATTCACAGAAATCGAAGTCCAAAAGACAGGGCAAAAACGAGAACACAGAAAACAATGACGTTAGACAGATACAGAAATTACAATATTCAGAACAAAGGCACTCACAGTGCCAACTCCAGTGAAACTGAGAGTGAAATCAGGTGCTCCGGAAGGGTAAGCATGTCCTGCTCTGTTAACAGCACCCGTCACACTGTGAGTAATTCATTCCGGAAAAATATCAAAGTCGGTAGTCAAATCCGGGAAGACCTGAATCTAGCTGAAAATGTCCACTTTCATTTGGGATCCTGACACGTAAATATCTTTCAATGATGCTATAGTGACGGCCATAGAATTTCTTAAGGGATGAAATTAACAAAGGTTGAACTAATCCCTGACTAAGCAGCTTTTTGGACAGTGTTTTTGCTGTGTTCAAAAAATCACTGTACAAACTGCATGCTCGACAGTAACGAATCAAAGTGTGAAATGTACACTCCATAGGCTGGAGAGGTAGGTATATTGCTGCTAAGAAAGGGAAAGTTCACAATGGGGAAATTAAATTCAAAACGCTTGTCATTTAGCTTAGATTTCAAACGTCCATCTTCGTCAATATACAATAAAAGATCTAGGTACGAAGCTGAAGTAGGTGTTTCAGTTGTTTCTTTAATTTCAAGCTAATTTGGATAGATCTGATGTAAATACTCCTTCAATTTAGGATTATTAAGAGAAGGTACATCGTCGATGTAGTGGAAGCTGAAGTTAAGCGACTAGGCTAAATGTTTTTGTTTTCTTTGAATAAGCCCTTGTCAAAACTTGGCCTCGTACCAGTAAAGGAAAAGGTCAGCTAAAAGCGGCGCACAGTTTGTTCCCATAGGAATCCCTATTGTCTGTTGGAAAACACGACCTCCAAATTCGACAAAAATATTGTCGATCAAAAATTCTAACATTTTGATTACGTCAGTCTCGGTGTACTTCTTATTTGAATCAGTGTGGTTCTTAGCAAAATATGTCTTGTCTTTCTCTAAAGTGTACACATGAGATATTATCTCATATACAAGTACACCATATCTAAGAAAAATAAAGAGCATACATCTCTACCACGGTAAATTGTTTACCAACTCCACAATGCAATAAAAGACAAACTTCTGTATTAAATATGGATCTATTGATGCATTGATCTCTAGTGAATGAGACCAATTGAACATAAAGAATGTAACTTTTGTTATTTATCCTTGAATCATATATAAATATGTTCGACTTTATATGTTGTTTACATGAAAGTCACATATAATTTGGTCGCAAGTAGATGCCATTTATTTTTTTCTGACTAGAAGTGCATATTCATACCCGATAATTTTCTTCTGAAAATGACAAAAGAATAATTTTACAATTGTTAACCTCCTAAAAAGAGACACCAAAGACAGTTTAATTTTTCAGGTGAGGGCCATCACATTGTCAAACTGTCTCGCTTCGTGTTGCTGTGCATTACCGTGATTTTGGATTTATGATTTTAGAATTTCCCCTTTCCTCGTTCTTGCTTCGGTATTTGTTTACCGATGTATATTAATATCTAAGCATAATCGGACAATTTTAAACCTCCGCTTAAAATATAGTTTGGACTCCAATACGTGTAATCAGCGTTTTCTCCAAATTTTAGAGTATTTAGATTATGGTATTCCCCCCTTTTACTTTGTCAGTTTTTTTTACATGCATCCAAAAAAAAAAAATACAGTTGACCCCTTCGCTCAAATTTAAAAATCATCAATAACAATTTTTTTCAGAGATCAAAACAAAAATCGGATTTTTTTTAGCAGACATACCATAATTTTAATAAATTTAAATCAATTTAAATTATATATATTATGGTTTTAAGAGAATGTTTTTATAATGTTTGGAGGGGAAGAAGACTAATAACTAAATACAGAAGTTACTGTGAATTTATTTTCTGCATATGCGCATTTTGACAACTTACGTCTTTTCAGTGCAGATAAAATCTAAACGTTTGGAAGACCATAAACTCAAAGATATTTAAAATCTGATAGAGAGCGAATACAGTACTTGAAGGGTAAAACATAACCATTTTATGGTGTATGGTGCATGGTGTATGGTTCAATGGTTCATTGTGTATGGTTCAATGGTTCATGGTATATGGTGTAATGGTGTATGGTGTTGCAACATGAACTATACACCTTACACTATGAACCATAAACAATATACCATACACCATATACACCATACTCGGCGACTCTGGACCATACATCATATACACGATCGAGCGACACAGCGATATGAACGACAGACAATTAACCAGCCGCAACCGAAGTTAATATAAAAAATTGTTAACATTATATGTGTTTTCAAGAAAAGCAAAGATAAAGAAAATTAATCGTGCTTTTTATACGCCAGCAAGTGGCTATGGTCGACACACCATCTTGTGGATCTGTTTCCCACATGACAACAGATCGTTCCCTTTAAAGCTTAATTGTTGTTTCTTCTACCGGATGTGAGTTTACTACCGGATTTGACATGCTCAACACGGCGGATGTCTTATAAGAAGCAGGAGATGCTAACTCTACCGGTGCACCTGATCTCACCCATGGTTTTTTATTGGGTCCGTGTTGTTCATCTTTGTGTGTGAGTGTCTTCATTTTTCTTTTCTGTGCCGTACCCATGTGTGTCTCTGTTTTTTCCGCCGTTTTTGTTTCTGGTGTTGCCATTGTCCTTGAATTGTTCGCTTTTGGATTAACGGTTCGGTTCTCACTTACTTTTCTAACCATAAATAAGCATTATTAGCCGAAAACATCGCATATTTTTTATTTTTATTTACTAAAACCGAAGATGTGAATACAAAAACCCAAAAACTTCTTTTTAATTTTTAATTGAACGGATCATTTTTAAATTTTCACCGGTAAGCCGATGAACAATTTATTCGTTCGTGCAGAGATTGTTCGTAATACATATTTTGATTACATTTTACAAAAAACTTGACAAAAGTGATATTTTTGCAACAATCTTACTATCCCGAAATCTTGCAAGAAAATATTATGATATGTCGGATTAATATCACAATACTCAAACTGCGCAAAAAGGATATTTCAGCATTGGTATAATTCTCTCTAAAATGTTCAACAAATGTAAATATAACAACAAAGACTCATATTAAGTATAACTTAAGTACCCCAAATTGGTACAAATGTACTGAATGTCTATACTATGCGATATGTTGAAAATACCATTTAGTACTCACATTTTGTACAAATTTACTGAAAATATGCAACAATAGTGATATCGATAGTATGCGATATGGTGTAAATGCCACCCAGTACTCAAATTTGGTACAAATGTACTGAAAATATCCAACAATAGGGATATCCATAAGATGTGGTATAATGTAAATGCCATATAGTACTCAAATTTGGTCCAAATTTATTGAAAATATGCAACAATAGGGATATTGATAGTATGCGATATGGTGTAAAAGCTATCCAGTATTCAAATTTGGTACAAATTTACTGAAGATATGCAACAATAGGGATCATCGATAGTATACGATCTGGTATAAATGCAATCCAGAACCCAAATTTGGTACAAATGTTCTGAAAAAATGCAACAATTGGGATATCGATAGTATGCGATATGTAGTAAATGCCATCTACTACTCAAATTTGATACTTATTTACTGAAATTATGCAACAATAGGGACATCGATAGTATGCGATATAGTGTAAATTCCACCCAGTACATGCAACAATAGGGATATCGCTAGAATGCAATATGGTGTAAATGCCAACTAGTACTCAAATTTACTACAAATTTACTGAAAATATGCAACAATAGGGATATCGATAGTATACACTATGAACCAAAAAAATGACCGTCCATACCAGTGACAGTCATTTTTTAACTGTCAGCGGCTGTCAAATTTGAAAATATGCAACAACAGTGAAATTTACTGTGTTTCTTTGATAGAGACTTTAATTGACACTGACAGTCGTTGACAGAATTTTACTATGTCTGCCCATTACTGTGTCGGACTGCTGGTGATACTGACAGACGATCTCAGACTTTTTGAAAATTTACCTGGACTGTCAATGTCGGTGGCCATCACTCACAGTTAAGAACAAACACTTTAAACTCTTACCTGTCTGACAGTGACTGTCAACATCACATACAGACATTAACAAACATTTTAAACTATTACCTAGACTGTCAACGACTGTCATTGTCAGCTGCAGTCATGGACAAATGTTCTCAATATTTACGTTGTCTGACAGTGACTGTGGGCATCATTCACAGATATGGCCAAATATTCTCAACATATTTTCCTTTCTACATGTTTTTTTCTGCAATATTTATAACTTTTATACTCAAATTTCAATCATGTTATATGTTATATTTCAGTTTCAAATATATATTTTATATTCGTTCCCCTTTAATTTCCTGATATATGAAGCCAAGACTTATAATCTCAATATACTTCCTATATGAAGGTTGTATATTCTTTGCTCCGCACAATTCTCCCAGTATAGTTATTTGTGTTCTTTAACTAAAATGTTAAACTCTCTAAAATCAACATTTCTTAATTTAATCTAAAAAAACTGAAGAAAGTACATCTACTACCCTTATTTTCCATGAAACGAATTAAGAACAAGAAAAAAAATCGCATGTTTCTAATTACCTTAAGTAGCAAAAAATTGTTAAAATAATTCAAAGACAAAGGTATTGAGTAAACCACTATTGATGAAGCATTCTTCAAGTTTGCGCAATACTGAGGGAGAGAAGGTCTTAGTGACGCCAGGTTGGGCCATTTTATAGAGCGGGAATTTGGCTGGTCCGGAAAGTGCATCAGTGTCCTTTTTTGGAACTCAGAATTAAAAAAAATGTTGTTTTTTTTACGGAATTCAGAGATCGGAGCATGTTTATGATTTCCAATATTCTGATTTGACTGCATTGTAGAGAAATTAAGAACTTGTTGAAATGGTCATATGTAAAAACAAAACTTGCAGTTAACTTGGGTATTTTGTTGTCTATAACAATCTCGGTATTTTCAAAACAATCAGTTGAGGGGTGAAGGGACAGTTTGTACGGGACACCGCAGAGATCAGTTATTTATTCAGCGGGAATTCGGGATCAATCCTTTAAGGGATCCGAGATCTGCGTTGTCGTTTTCATTTTCGGGAAATAGATTTATTTCTTGGGATTTGAATATTTTTTCAAGTTTGTGATTCCATGATTAGACTTTCTCCTACCCAACCTCTTCAACCACAATGACGTCTTTGAAACTTGAACATAAGATGATTTCGCTTTTTAAAAATGTTCCAATCGACTATTGTTCTTTATTAAAGTATCTTTCTATAGATATAAATTGTTTGAGAATCGGAAATTGATTGGTTACTTCAAAATCGATTTGAAAATTCGCTATGGAAAATGAAAAAAAAGTCACGTTAATTTCTTTGTAAATATAGTAAATTTCGGGTTAGATGCTGTAGGAAATTGCATAATATTTTTGAAAATGCTATAACCTTTTAAAAATGTTCCAATCAAATTTGAAATTTGAAAGTTAAGGAAATTAACTAAGAGGAGATATAAGTTTTTACACTTAAGGACGTGATTTTTTTACTTAAAAATTGATTTGAAAATACCAGTATTTCAAAGATTGACCGGAAGTAAACTATCATTTGTTTTCAATAGCCAGTGATCTTATTTCAAATATATATAGATGTCGTTTTTTTTTAAGTTTTCTTACCAACCTCCAGTCAGAAATATAAAGCAATATAGTATAGTTTTTGACATAGGCTTAGTACGTGGCTGTTGGCAGTAGAAATTAAACATTTGAAAAATCACACAATGATCCACAATCTATTTACAGCTTTTTTTTAATTTAAATTTATTTTATTTTGGGGGGGGGGGGGTGAATTGAAAGAAAAGGCTTGTCTAGATTTATTCATAAAAAAAAATCAAAATTGGTGCACAAAACTTTGCGTCCACTTGGTCAACAAACCTTTGATTTTCTTAAAGTGCTATATTCAAAGTTTGTTTCTGCACGAAATAAATAAAATCAAGTATCTCTATTTGGGACCATACAATGTAACAATCACATTGATTTGTCACATCATCAGTGATGTAGTTAATTGGACACACACCCGTGTTGTTGATTGCCCTAATAAACAATTTTACCTGTACACACGTGTAGTACTTGCGGCTTAATTAGTCAATAAATGACCATATACTAGTGTTGCGTAGTCAACTACATAACTTTTGATGTTTAGAGACGTTTTTTAAAAAGTCTCCTGTGTGATAATTATAAAGTTCCTTTTTTTACAGATTTTTATTTAAAAAATCATATATTTTTATTTCATAAATCATATATTAATTAAAAAAAAATTGAAAATATGAAGATAATTTTATAAACCATAGTTTGATATGTTACCTAACCAGTGAGAATGGATGCAGTTATAATATAACACCACGCTTTGTTACGTTCCGGGTAACATTCAGTCTTCTAATCTTCCAATATCAATTTTAACTTTAGTTCCGAAAACATACTTCACATTTTATTAAAAATGTGTAATAAAATGCATCTTCAATAGCAGAACTGCAGTTACCGGCCACCTAAATTACATCTACATTAAGTAAATATACCTGGTCTTACTCGTATATTTCAAAGAAAATGAGGGTTATTTAAAATGTGTTTTAGAATAAAACTGCAATCTAATAATCCTACCGCTATCTTACATTATAGCGGAAGTTTTCTGTAAAAGTGAAGTTTTGCAGACTGACGGACACTTTGATTGTGAATTCTGCAAAAAAAAAAAAAACAAAAAAAAACATTACGTCGCATTCGACAAAAGTTAAGTTGCTCCCATCCAGTTTCAAACATTTAAGATTGACTTGAGCTAACCTCCCGTATTTATAATGCATGACATTTGAATGTTATTTAATGTGTATTCACTGTATGCTTTCTTAGAGTAAAGCTTCTAATATTACAGATTTTTTTAAGCTAATTGACGAGTATGGCTGCTTTGTATTATATTTCATTGTCGGATCAAGAAAGTAGGTGTTCCGGGGGTTGCAACCCCTTTTTCTGGAAATTGAAATCATGTCAAATATACAGGCAAATATTGACAAAAAAGTAAGGGCTCAGTGCTCCATTCATAGAGCTATGAGCTCGCTCACTGGGCTCTGGGCTCTCACTGCTGTTTACCCAATCTTTCCAAGTACATGTTTTATAAATGGACCCAAAAGCTATTTACAGCCAGGATCGACTGCTACTATGTCAGAAAACATAAAAGTGTGGTATATTTTCTTATTTGTAGGAAGTGTAAGTACCAGGGACCACGAATTTCAACAAGATTTTAGCATATTTTGAAAAAACCCAACATAGGAACAAAATTCACGACTCAATAACCATATTTCGTTGAAATGCGATGTACAATAAATAAAAGATGTGTCAATCCCATCAAAGAATATAACGTATATTTTTTTTATTCCAGAGTCAATTTAAAGTTATGCGGGGCAATTTTAATATTTAAAAAAAAAGGTCAATATATAAATGCCGAAATTTTGATACATTTGCTTCTCTATGCACTGGCACTGTTTAGTCGGAAAAAGACACATGACAACAACAGATTTATAAATACATATCAATGATAAGAACACAAGAACTTAATTTGAGGTGACATTTGATGAAAATAAATACATGTATATGTTGTGGTTTAGATGTTTTCTTTTACGGTCTTCTCGAACTGTTCGTTTAATATGTTCACTCATGTATAACAGAAAAGTTCAATATGTCAAACGCTGGCGTGCTGTCAGTCTTGCTTTATGCCATTTAAATATAACGGATTATTACATGCGGAAAAAGGTAGGTCTTTTGTTAATTTTTTACATGGCCTTGAAATTTAATAACATGTTAGCTGTCTATGGTCAACAGCAAAATAACAGATGGCATTTTGTATGGGTTTTGAGGGCGTGTTGTGACACTTTTCATAGATATTCTAAAGGGGATTTTAATAGCTTATTTCACAGACACTCCTAAATTTAGCAGATGTAGATCGACATTCATAAATCGAAAATTGTCACTAATTTTTTTCAAAAGGTATAGTAATATTGCAATACGCAACTTTCGAGATAGGGACTCTTTGTAGTTGAAGGCACTGGCAGATTCAGCCTTTGAAACAGGGGGTTCAAATGTGGTTCCATAAAAAAAGGGGGGATTGAAGTCGATTTTGCGAGTTTTAATCGAATTTTGCCTAAATTCTGCATGAATTTTTTTCCAGATAAAGGAGGTACCACATCTCCCCCATCTGGATTCGCGAATGCAAAGGCATTATATTAGTATATACCTCAATCAATGCCAGTAATGAAGGTTAGACAAATTTCCTTAAAATATGTAAAAATCAATACCCTTACAGTATACTATACTAGTAACATTTGCGAAATGGCATGTTTTAACTATTTTTTTAAGGGGTAAAAAAATTTACAATAATTTAAGAGGGAACATAATTCATGCGTGTTATTTTCTTCAAAAGTAAATTATTTGCTCAAATGACGAAATTCCCCTCGAATGTTTCACAAATTGTCATACATGCAAAGTATTGAAATGAGAGTCACTCAAACAATGTTTCAAATTGTTATTTGAATTACAGGTCTTACTGAATGCCTCACCCACAGTCGACTATACATGCTTATATATTACACACAATATGCACGACACACATCTACTCAATAGGTTAAAGGTCCATGTACAATGACTTCTATATCAATTTTTTTAATCGGATGTGTTCAAAAAGGGGGGGGGGGGGTAGTATGTCTTAACAATATTTACCTAAATTTTGACACTATTAAAATAATTATTAATTTTTATTATTCCATTTGGAACGCAGGTGGCATGGCATCAGTGCTGATCATAATTTTATAAATTTCTCCCTCTCCTCCCGCGCTTTAATTTCTTTTTAATCTTTTTATTTTTTTTTTTTATTTATTTTTTTATAACTTATGTACTTTGTACTTTCAGAAAGGAAATTATTTTAACTTTATTCCTGATTTATCAAAATAATGGAAATTAACTAACTGTCAGAAGAGATTGATATAATGCATTGAGATATATTCACCTACAATCTAGCTGTAAAAATCGGTGGAAATGAAAGCATGTTTGTGAAAAATCAGTGCAAATGAAAGCAAAGCTTGTGCAAAATCAGCGCAAATGAATGCAAATTGGCGCTATTGCAAAACGTCGTAGTAATTTTATTTCACGAATTCAACACCGATAAAAGAATAGCTTTTCCCGAAGCTGTATTTAGTATTAGACGAGTGTTGGATGGAGTACAAGCTTGTTTTTAAAATGAAAATGTTTATAATGTTACAAACGATTATTCAAAATATCCTGTAATTCAGAAATAAAATGTTTTTGTGATCTAGTAAGTAAAGAATAGTAACTTCCTATGATGCAGTGATCGAGTGGGATACTGCAATTCAGAAATATTATGTTTTTGTGATCTAGTAAGTAAAGAATAGTGACCTCCTATGATGCAGTGATCGAGTGGGATAATTTTAATAAATCTCAATAATTCCGTAAACTGAAAAATAACAGAACGTTACTTTCTGTTATCCAGTATCTGCTTGGGCAATACCACTGGCTCTGGGCTCCAATCTTCTTTACTATGCCTCGGTACAAGGGACTACAGGCTCAAACACATAAACTCCAGGCTCCAACATAAGGGCTCCGGCCTCTACTCGCCGGGCTCCAGGCTTCACTTATAGCCTGGGCTCCAGGCTTCTGTCACTGGTCTCCGGGATCAACTTGTGCATCGAGCTCTCATAAAGCTCAGGAGTCCGTCTTTTTAACGCAATCTATGATTAAGTGAACAGTTAGCAAATTGACTTATTTTTTTCTGTCAAATGCTGACTATCAGCTCATTTTTGTGTCCATTAGTTCTAATATTTTAACAGAATATTCTATATGACAAAGAATACAAAATATTTCTTCAATTGAAAACAAAATATTTCGACATTTTATCTTTGTAATTTTTCTTGGTCCTTGAAATATAGTGTATTTTTTGTGTAATTTTTAATCCCGTATTCAGATGAAATTGTTAGTCTCCGCCAAACACAATTTTTAATTTTGTTTTGCTGAAATGGGTTTTAATAAACAATTGTGATCTTTGCGCGTGTCACACTTACATGTATATTAGATGGAATAAACATTCATGTAACGATCACGGGTGACTGGAGGTCCAGACAGGGAATTTTCAAAGGTGAAATTGTAATTATTGCTAGAAAAATGTATAACCTAATTTTAAAAAGGTACAAAAAATACAGATAAAAGATATACACATAAATACAAAATGTGATACATCGGGCATTTGGATAAAATTATGCAANNNACAAAAAAAAAAAAAAAAAAAAAAAAAAAAAAAACCAAAAAAAAAAAAAAAACAAAAAAACAAAATGTAATTATTGCAAAATTAGCCACGAGAAAGTACTCTTTCATAATCATTCTATTGAATATACATGTAGACAATTTTTCATAATAGATTACTTCTTTGATCTACTTTAAGACTAGAATTTGATAAATTTGGTGAATATTTTTTCCTTGCATTTGTTTTTATTGATTATTGAAAAAAATGTGTGTGGGAAGGAAGGTAGAGACGGGGTAATAATTCTATCAGGTGTGCTTGTTCTGTATTGTTCGTTCCCATGTTGAATTTATCATAGACTTTTGCAAACCTATAAGTATTATGTGTCTACCTTTTGGCAAGAAAAACGAGGAACAGTACAAATAAATATTGTCGCGAATTCCAGTATTTCTATTCTTGAGTTGAATCACTTAGATTCGCCAACAATTGGAAAAGACAATGAACAGCTTGCCCGTGTTTGTAAAAATGTAAAAACACGATGAAATTTCCTATCAAACGAGCAGAAATTTTAGAATATCTTTCCATGTCTGTGAATGATAGTGACAGTCCATGTCAGACAAGGTAAAGACAGAGAACGATTGTCTATAGCTGCAACAGACAATGACAGTCATTGTCAGTCTAAGTAAAAGTTTAAAATGTTTGTCAATGTCTGTGTGTGACGTTGACAGTCACTGTCAGACAGATGATAGTTTAAAGTGTCTGTCCTGGACTGTGAGCGATGGCCACAGACATTGACAGTCCAGGTAAATTTCCAGAAAGTCTCAGATCGTCTGTCAGCATCACACGCAGTCCAAAACAGTCATTGACAGACATAGTAAAATTCTGTCAATGACTGTCACTGTCAATAGAAGTCTCTAACAAACAAATGCAGTATATTTCACAGTCTTTTTCAGTTGTTAACAGCCGCTGACAATCGAAAAATGACTGTCACTGGTAAGGACAGTCATTTTTTGGTTCATAGTGATAAGATATGGTGTAAATGCCAACAAGTACTCAAATTTGGTACAAGTTATCTGAAAATATGCAACAATAGGGATATCGATAGTATGCGATATGATGGAAATGTCATCTAGGAATTGAATTTGGTACAAATTTACTGAAAATATGCAATAATAGGGATATCAATAGTATTCGATATGGTGTAAATGCCATCTAGTACTTAAATATGGTTCTAATGTACTGAAAATATGCAACAAGGGGATATTGAAAATATGCGATATGATGTAAATGCTATCCAATAGTTAAATTTGGTACAAATGTACTGAAAACATGCAACAATAGGAATATCGATAGTATGCCATATGGTGGAAATGCCATCTTATACTCAAATATGGTACAAATGTACTGAAAATATGCAACAATATGGATATCGACAGTATGAGATATGACGTAAATGCAATCCAGTACAAAAATTTTGGTACAAATGTACTGAAAACATGCCACAATAGGGATATCGATAGTATGCAATATGATGTAAATGCCATCTAGTACTGAAATTTGGTACAATTTTACTGCAAATATGCAACAATGGGAATATAGATAGTATACGGTATGGTGTAAATGCCATCTAGTACTCAAATTTTGTACAAATGTATTGAACATATGCAACAATAGGGATATCGATAGTATGCGATATGGTGTAAATGCCATCCAGTACTCTAATTTGGTACAAATGTACTAAATATATGCAAAAATAGGATTATCGATCGTATGCGATATGGTGTAAATGCCATCTAGTATTCAAATGTGGTACAAATTTACTGAAAATATGCAACAATAGGGATGTTGATGGCATATGTGATATGATTTAAAATAATCTATAGTACTCAAATTGTTTATTTTTTTATATGATTTATTAGATTTTTAAAGGAGGGTGTCATTGTATGGTGTGTGAAAAATAGAAATAGGTTCTGTTTGTTTTAGGAAATACATCTCTTATACAATGTTCATTACATGTGAAATAAAAGATAAAAATCGTGTTTGGTGCACGAATAAAAAAGGATCGTTATGGACCTTGTACGATGGTAAGACATAAATCTTTGCCGCCTTCATTAATCTGTTAATGTACCTTCAAGGGGATGACCAAAAAAATTCATTTTAACTGCGGGAAATTTTATCAGTTTCCGCGAATCAAAGCAACACGTGGAAAAACCTCGAGAATTTTTTTTTAATTCACACGATTGTAAATAACAAGTTTTGTGGAAAAATATTCTAAAGTTTAGTCTATTGTTGTATGCATCGGCCACTAAATAAATACCGAAATGCAAATACATTGTATTAGACATCGTGTATTGTGTATGATGCAAGGTATATGGTGCAATGGTGTATGGTATATGGTGTAATGGTACATGGTGTATGGTACCCGGTGTATGGTGTATAGTATAATGGTGTGATCGGTTATGTTTTACTGTAAAAGCACTGTAACAAATATGATCTAAATATAAAGCAAAAATCAGGTAAGGACAGAGCTTTCATGAGTTAGATACTCCTTAGTTTTCAACAAAATTTACAAAAATTTAGATATCGTAGGGTTCCAAATAGAATCGGCTTTCGGGTCAGCACCAAAGTACTGAATACTGGAAGGTGAATGCCCTCGGGGACTTACATTCCAGCAGCAGAGGCATCGACCCAGTGGTAACAAATAACTTAATACCGAAGATATTGTGAATTTATTTTCTGCATATACGTATTCTCTTCAGTGCAGATAAAATCTAAACGTTTGGAAGACCATAAACTCAAAGATATTTAAAAACTGATAGAGCACGAATAACCAATACGATCTAAATATAAAGCCAAAATCAGCTAAGGACAAAGCTTTGCATGAGGGAGATACTCCTTAGTTTTCAACAAAATTTACAAAAAATTAGATATTGTAAGGTTCCAAATAGAACCGGCTTTCTGGTAAGCACCGAAGTACTGACTACTTGGCTGGTGAATACCAGGACTAAATACTAAAGGACGCTAGTCCAATTAGAAATTGAGTGTTATTAACGCAAACAGATCAACGCAAATAATAAGTTATGATTTCAGCATAAAAAACATCTACAAGCACAGCACTTACCTGATCGGCTTTACCATGAGCTGATCCCTTATGCGTAATGGAAATGACGATTCTTCTAACGGATAGAGTCTGCAAGGCGAATAATTTTACAATAATACATGTTAATATGCTTTCCTCTATCCATTATATTTAATGAGTAAAATATTATGTTTACAGCCTAAGAACGTTTGAATTTCATGATCCTTTTATCAGAACTGATCTTCTGGATTTAACGTTGGTTACCTTTGATGTTTGTTTTTAACAGAGTTTATCAAGTGAGTACCTAAATGACTTTTACCAAAGTTGCACCAAAAATTGTGAAACGATAACTAAATAACTAAAACATGTTAAAAAGAAACAATAGAAACAATAACTAGACATCAAAGAGACGGCAGCCATCTCTGTGGACCACGCTGTAATGAGCGCAAATTTAAGTGTTTGTATGTGGATATAAAACATGCGTGGGCATTATACAAGAGTATGGACACAATGATATAATCTAAATCAAATAAATAGAATTAAGTTATCCACTAAATGAAAAATTTGTAGAAAAACAAATCAAAAATATCAATATCAAAAAGGCTACTAGTATAGATGAAATATCCAAAAAAAAAAAAATAAATAGATAAAAAAAAAAAAAAAATAATAATAAAATAAAAATTGCAAGCGTGAATAACAACTTCAAGATCAGTGCGTTGAGACATTTGTGTTTCGAGGTAGATTTAAAGTTGCGAAGGTGGTACCAATACATAAGAAAAATAGTATCATGGAAAAGGGTAAGTAAAGGCCAGTAAATGAATTGCTAACAATATCAACATTCTTTGAAAAAGCAACAGATAATCAAAGATTTTCTTAATAATAAATCTAATTTATATTATCAGGCTATTCTGGTGGATTTGTCGGAAACGTTAAACTGTTTATAATTACCTATTAAAACTTGAAAACTATTATTTATCATAACGTGTCATCTCCTTACTAGGTAATGAAGTACAAAGGATATGATGCCAAGTTAATTTTAAGGTTCATAACAGCATATACATATATTTACATGTAATTATATGTTTCTGATAACAGTTTAGGAGGAACTGTTATACTTTATTAATCTCAAAATAATCATGTTAAATGGTCATTCTCATGTATCTAATAGCTTCTCAAAACTTCTCACAAGAGACATTAATATGAGTAATAATATGTATTTTAAAGTCTCTGTTATCACTAAGTCATAATTCTTTCATGCCATCTTTAGAATAGCCTTTCATTTGATAATTTAATTTTGAAAACCAAAGCAGTCTTGGAAATGTGTATTCCACAACTGGACTTTACATCGACTGTGTGAGTTTTCAAATAATAGTCTCTATCAGCAAACCGATATTATTATATCATTACATGTCTCTGTCTGCGTTGCATGTCTATAACAGAACCATGCATTTATTCTTTCTCCAAAAGTACTTTAAACAGTTGAACACACTTCTAGTGCTTTAGTTTTGTTGCGTTTTTGTTCATTTTTGCTTATTTGTTTTGTCTTCGTCATACTGTTTCTATTCGTGTTGCTGTGAATTGCCGTGATGTTGGATTTATGATTTTAGAATTCCCCCTTTCTCGTTCTTGCTTCGGTATTTGTTTACCGATGTATTGAATCTATTTAAGCTAATGGGAAATATGATACTGACAGTCACTTTCCCATTCAATAATTAATCCTGCTTTGGTATTATGTGTATTGAGATCATCGAGGGCCGGTGTGTGTATATCGGAATCAGTGACCACGTCCATGATACAGAAAAAAATACATCGGCAATTAATTTTCCAAATAAATTCTAAAAATAAAGATTACATGCATATATATGTCTGTTGTTCAAAGAAAGAATTTAATACGAGAAATTAGTAAATAATTGTAATTTGTTGATTAATAAACATGTATTCGCAAAACTATATACCCGTCGACATAATAAATGAGTTAAAAGGGCTGTAATTTTTAATAGTAATCAAGTCATCATTAGATTCATAGAATGTCACTCAGCTCTCTCGGAAAAACAAAGAAACGAAGACTTAACATGAGCACGGCACAAAAAAAAAAGAAAATGAAGGCACGCACAATTACAAAAATGAACAACACGGACCCAATAAAAAACATGGGTGAGATCAGGTGCATATTCTACATAACACAAAATAATGAAAATATATAACAAAAAAAGTGCATAAAGCCGATAAAAGTGTTATGTCTGGGGTTAAAATGTAGTTCAGTTTATCAACAGATGACATATCTTTATTTAGAAGAAACGTTAACTATAATTTCAAAAAAAGAAAATCGTCTGTAAATCCCATTAATTTTACAGTCTAAAATGAAATTGGATCCGTCCTCGATTTTATCCTATAATTATTGACATAATTTTGTTCTCCCGGTATTTTTTGTAAATACCCGTACATTACATACACTTAAGTAGTTAAAGGGTAATATTTAATTCTCGTCTGTGTTCACCACAGAATTATTGGCTATTGTTCATTCATTTATTGATTTAATTTTCAATAGAATTAAATTTTGTGTGTTAGTGCAACTCAAATCTAAAAATTGGAAATCCGATGCCGAAATATTACTCCTTAGAAGGGTGAATGAGACTAGAGATTGGCTGGCTAATATCATGCCCCTACCTTTTTGGCCCCGTGATTGATTGATCTCGCTGGAGCAGCCGGGAGAAAAAAAATCCAAAGTTCCATATTATATGTCTACTCTACTCTACTCTATGAAATGAAATAAATAATTAGTGAGAATACATAAACCAAAACAGAAACTGAGAAGTCTTTGTGTGTCATCCAAAAGATGGGCAGGATGAGTTGACGTTTTTTGCCAATCGATAATTCCCAAAACTCAGCTAAGAGGTTGAATAAGCTCCAAGGATCTTCTTGATGAAGAAAGTACTAGTCGTGTAAAAAATTCATATACAAATGGTACAAAATTTGAATAATTTAAAAAAACGCTGTATCAAATTCACGATTACACACTCATCAACCTCTCATCTTACTACTCTACCTCTTCCAGCACTTAATCCTGTGGTCATTTTGACACCGTTAAAGATATCTAAAATATGCCAATTCACTACAGCCTACATTTACAACAAATGTAATCGTGGATTTTCTAAAATTTTGAAATGCGACGCCAGGAAATGTGTCACTTGTCCTCGCCTGGTCCAGGAGAATACTGTAAAATCTAATGTCAATGGCAGGAATTTTACCATCAAATTCCCCGTTGATATCTCCTGAAAAACATCCAGTCTGGTTTATTTAATTACCTGAACTAAGCCAGGCTGTGGAATCCAGTACGTTGGAGAAACTGGTCGTCCATTACAACGACGTACCCAGTAACACATGTATCGCATGCGTTTTCCTAAGAAATTTAGATCATACATTTATCAGCACTGCAATATTTATAAGCACGACAGAAAATACATTAAAGTGCAACCTTTAGAACTTGTCGAAAAATCCCCCGATCAATCTAAGAGAAAATTCGTAAGATCAAGAAGGGAATGTGAACTGTCGTGGATAAAAAAACTTCAGACAGCTTACCCATTAGGGTTAAACGACAACATCATGGGTCAGGGTAACATTTCTCAGCATGCTTCAATTGACATCATGGGTATTTCTTCTCCGAAGTTACGACATCGTAGGTCACATGGCCGAAGAGTTAGTTATAATATAAAAAACAAATGTAAGAACCTCATCAATGTTAAAGATCTATATACTGTTTTCAAAAACAATGGGCGGCATGGTTTGTTCACTAAACTTTGTTCTATACCTGTCACACATCTTTATAAAATCTCTCTAGAATGTGATGCAATGTCCGTTAATAATCCGCTCTACGAATGTTCTAAAATTATCGACGCTTTTTGCTTCCATCGCCTTTATCCTAGAATCGACAAACCAAATGAACACAAAAAACAATTTTTGAAAATTAAATATATTAATAAGGGTATCGATTTGATCGATATTGCAGGATTTTTTCGGGACCCGGATGTTCAAAAACTTGTTCCAGTTTATTTTGATAATCAGGATATGCCTGTCATCTCCTTTACTTACAAAAAACCTACTAGAAGTATTTTTTTCAATTACTCTTCTATTACCTGTGATGCTAATTTCGAGAAGAACTACCCTAGCAGCTGTGACTGTTCCACTTCGCCTTATCGCTATGACCCTTGTGGGCATATATTAAAAGGGGACTTGAGCATTATTGTAGACAAAGAAGTTAGACGATTCTTTAGAAAAGGGCCCAAATATCGCCCACCTTCGAAAATAAACTGGCAAGCTTGTTTCGACATTATTAAAGACTCTGTAACCAACCATTGTATAAAATGGTGCAAACGAGAAAGTGCAGACAAACATGCTCTTAATATGTTTAAAGATAAAATCATTAGTAAAGTCACCAATAAAATTAATTTCTATAAATAAAATTATTATGAGTCACCACCTAAGCTGTCTGTTAACAGAATTAAGTCCAAACTGAAAGAACTTGGTGAGAAATATGTGTTTGCACCTGTCGACAAAGCTTCAAACAACGTTGCCATCATCTGAAAAAAATACTAAATCGATGTCCAAAAAAAACGAATTGGCAAAGTCTAGCAATCTTTAACGTACAAATTATGACGAGAAAACGCTCACCACACAACATTACAAGGATACAGAAACACTCAAAGTTCCACCTTAAGATAACACCCTACCTACTATGTACTGGATTCCTAAACTTCACAAAAATCCCTACAAACATCGTTTCATTTCGGCTTCAACCAATTGTTCTACCCCAAATTTGTCCATCAATTTAACCAGTGCACTCACTTGTATAAAGGAGTTAGTCAAAAACTATTGTGAAAAAACATATCAAAACTCTGGTGTAAATTACTTTTGGAGTGTAAAAAATTCTATTGAAGTTTTAGATAAATTACAATCTATAGATAGACCAGTATCATCTATTAACAGTTATGATTTTTCTACACTTTATACAACCCTGCCGCATAATTTGATAAAATCTAAATTGGGTGAACTTATTAAATGGTCTTTTAAATTTTCGGGTCTTCAGTTTATTTGCTGCAACAAAAAGCAAGGATTCTTCTCCAATATCTCATACAACAATTATTGCTCCTGGACATGTGATGATATGATTAAGGCACTGAATCTCTTTCTAGACAACATTTATGTTCGTTTCGGCACCATTGTTTATCATCAGGTCATTGGAATCCCCATGGGTACTAATTGTGCACCTCTCATTGCAGATCTTTTTCTGTTCTGTTACGAACTGGAATTCATGAAAAAACTACAAAATGGAACTGTACCAAATAGTGAAAAACCTATTTCAATTTTCAATGATAATAGCAGGTATATTGACGATATCCTTACTATTGACAATCCCCAGTTTTTAGCTTATGTTGACACCATTTACTCACAACAACTGAAACTAAATAAGGCTAACAATGATTCTAAATACTGTCCTTTTCTGGATCTAAGTATCACCATTGACTCTGGTAAAATAAAAACTAAAGTTTATGATAAAAGGGATGATTTTGATTTTACAATTACTAATTTCCCCTTTCTTGACGGCGACGTTCCCCTAGCTCCATCCTACGGGGTGTATATATCCCAACTTGTACGATTCGCACGCATTTGTTCCACCCTTGATGATTTTAATGAGCGTAACCTTACTCTCACATCCAAACTTTTACAACAAGGTTACATATTTCATAAATTATTAAATACTTTTAAGAAGTTTTACAGATGATATGAACATTTGATATCTAGATATGACGTGACTCGCAAACAGCTAATAACAAAGGGCATTTCTCATCCTCGATTTTATGGAAATGTTGTTAAAAAATGTCAAAAACTGATAAATAATCCAGAAAAACTGGGACGTAACTTACATTCTTTACGTAATAGTGGATATCGACGAGATATTCTGAACAAATCCGTTAAATTGGCTTTGGATTCCAGTGACCTGAAAACTTTACATATATACTGGCCTCTCACTGATACTGCCAATGTCAGCTGAAATGCATGAAGACTCTTTACCAAACCCTTCGGGGAGTTTTGAGTTTGATTTTTCTTCCGCAGTGCGACAGTGTTTTAGCAGCAGACTAGATTCCTTGAGCTAGCCGGCAGTTAAGCGGCGAGAATTCTTTGACCCTTCTTTCAAAATTACGTTTTGTCTTATCCTTTTTCCGTTCCAAGATAGTGGTCAATGAGTTAGTAGTCTACCTGTATTGGGTTTTATTCGCATGTTTATGATACTATTGGGAAACGGGATAGAAAAAGGAGAGGTTTGGGTACCCATAAACCGGTTTAACCCTACCACTGGCTTTTGCTAGTGCCGGTACCAAGTCCGGCTATCCTATCGTTATTTATGTTTGTGTCTTGTTTTCATTATTGTTTTTCTGGTGTAGTTTGCTTGTAAATTGTGGCATGTGATGTAGTTCCTGGCCATTGCAGGTGTTTGCTGTTTTCCTGTTTTTGTAATATATAACGTCTAAAAACAACGACAAACTGGGAAATCTTATTTAGTCCTCAGGATAAGCATGTAAATATGATTATACAGGTCTTAAAAATAAATAATATGAGTCTGAAATCAAAGACCAACCCAGTTAGAGTTTCAGGATAAGATATTATCGAGTATTTTCTTCATCAAGAAGATCATTGGAGCTTATTCCACCTCATCATGCATAAAACCATCCGAAATCGGAATAATCAGTCATATCAACTATAGCTAAAGACAAAACTACGATAGAGGGAGTTAATCCTTCGGATTTAGAATTTACATAAATTTAGATAATAGTATTTGAACAAAGTGTACACATGAGATATTATCTCGTGTACAAGTACACCATATCTAAGAAAAATAACGATCATACATCTCTACCACGGGGAATTGATTTACCAAATCCACTGCAATAAAAGACAAACTCCTGTATTAAATATTTTACGAAAGGATATGGAGTAAATGAACATGACACCACAACACATATGTTACAGTTGGTTGAACGCTCAACGTTACATTTTTTGCGTGTGCATTCCGTGTTTCGTTCGTTCCGCTCGCGTTTTCCGTTCGTTCCGTTTCAAACAAATCAAATCGTGTGTTGCGTGTACCATTCATACACGTTTTACACGAAACAAACGATTCAATTCGTTCCGTTCGTGTACGCAAGCTCAGAACAGATCATATCGTGCAGAGCGTGTATATCGTGTGGAGCGTGTATTTCGTGTGAAGCCTGAACCTGAAATGCGTTTCACAAAAATAAAATCCTATAAATAATTATTTCACAGTGACGTAATGGCTTGCAGTTGGTAAGTTTATCGTAATCAAATCTGCTGATGCAGGCAGTTTTAAACAACATTCATGATATCAAAACAACACGTTAGTTATTCGAACTGATTCTGAAATGGTATAGACAATATTGATTGCGCATTGAGTATGTCGAGAAAGGGGGGGGTTATGGAAGTGCCTGTGTTGCTACTGTCGGAGGGCAGTATTTTCAACCCTGACGGTTACTGGTTAACGGAAGTGAGAACTGTTCCCCAATACCCGAGCGCACTTCACAACTTGATCCTCTAAAGAGCAGACGTCTTCCCGACTAACTCAACTGGAGATTGGTGCCTTGTGCCATTGTTATATTTGCTTGGTAAGTTCCAAGTGACATACACACGGTCACTTTGACATTGGTGTCAGAAGCAAATATGGATTTAGCCTGATGTTTATTCAGGATTTGTTGACATTTTTGTCTGTCAAATTTTGACAGATTTTTGCGGGCTTTCACGTGGAAAGCAAGCCGCGGGATTTCAAATATTTTTGTGAAATTTCGCAGTCATTTCATTGAATTGAATTTCGGTGACGTGAATTCATTTATTTATTGTTTATTTACGTGGGTTGAAGTATTTTTCAGTCAATTTACGTGTATTATTTTTCATCGGGTGTGAATTTTGATACTCGCTGATATTTTTCATTGATTTTCAACCACGTGTATGGCAATTTTTGGTTGAAACCCCAAGCCCTACACACAATAAAATTTGTTGCATACACAAACCAATTGTATAAACAGTTTATCCCAATTTTCCATGTGAATTTTTCATGTGGGACAGCATGGAAAAGTTTTGATTGATTTGCACACTTTGTCAGTGAATACATTGACAATTACTGACAATATTTACTGATATTTACTGTTTATTTGCGGGAGTTGTTATTTATTCCGCGTTCCGCAAGAATTTTGACTACACAATAGCCGCACAAATACACAATGCCCAGCCCAATTTCCCACTGAGCATTACACCTTATAAACTTGAGTGAGGGACTGTCTGTGTATTATTTGACAGCTTCTCATATTTAATTATATTGATTATTTACTAGACTCATTCATATTTTGATTCATTTTGGTTTATTTTTCTGAATTTTTCAAAATTTGAAAGTGTTTCACTCAGGTGACCCAACATAGGGATGGATAGGCTTTATTAACAGTGCAGAAGGTATCCCTTTCTCACTGTTTGTAAACAACAGTACACGCATACACTACATTACCTTGAAAAACACAAAATGTTCCATATTTTGACCTCACAGTTGAACAAATTGTGGTAACTTGTGTCGGTTTCCCCGACCAATTATTGTAATTTAGAATCATAAATTTAAATTGCATTTAAATAAATTAAAATTTATTTTGCAATTGTGTAGTCCGTGAGATAAAACAGTTTAATTAAATTTTGATTAATTAAACATTAACTAAAGTACTTGAAATGCTATTTAACTTTTGGATAAACTTTTGAATAACTAAAAAACAAAATGGTTTAATTAGCCTAGAACTAAAGTTTTTAATAATTAAACTTTGATAAATCAGTTTAATTAAATTTTTGGATTAAACCTCTTTCATAAATAAAGGATTTAACACATAATGTAAAGACAATTAATAATTTATTGACATCAGCAAAGTTGAATTTTTTTTTTTGACACATTTTTCAGATTATCCTGGATATTTTTTGGATTATTTTGCATACTTTTCAGATTATTTTGCAAAGATTTTTCGAATTATTTTGTGAATTTTTGTGTGAAAAATCTATTTGTCATTTTTCCATTTTTGAATTTTCATTTGAACTATTTTCTGTGATTGTTTATTAAACAAATAAAATAAAATAAAATCAAACTACATGGTAGTACATTAAAGATCAAATTTTCAATTTATATTTGCACTGCAGGTATCCCTTGTTTTGCATAATATAAAAATTAAATATTTAAATAACATCTTAAATACATTAAATTATCAATAAAATCAGAATAAATATGACATCAAAAATTGAAGGAGGAGAAGATTACATAAAGAATATTGATAGCAAAACTGAGGAGGATGAGACACAAAAAGAAACAGAATTTCTGGAACAACAGCAGCGTCAAACACCACAATATAAAAAGCAATTATTTGATGCTGATTTTACTGTAACGGCCTTAACAAAAGAAAACCAAGAATTACTGGAAAGGTTGCAAGATCAGGACCAACCTATTGAAGATCTAAAAGAGCAGAAAAATGAACGAGAAGAGGACATCAAAGTACTAAGGTCAAAAATAGAAAAACTGATAGCTGTAGTTGAAGAATAAACAGCAGAAATTGACAAAAATTACATCAAAGAGAAGAAATACATAGCAGAAAGGGAAGAGCAGGAAAGGAAAATCAGAACTCTAGAAAGAGAATTACAGCAGTTTAAGACGACAAAAGCATTAGACCAAAGAAATATATACAGCAAACCTGCCACAACAGTACCAAGCAAGACCGATAGAGCCAAAGATGATAAAACCATAAAGCAACCTCAATCTACTGACCAAAAAAGAAGTCTACCTCCTTTACAGTTCCCCAAATTACCAACATATGATGGGACAAATGATTGGAAGGCTTACCATCTCCAATTCCTCCATACAGCTTCCAGATTTGAGTGGAACGACCAGCAAAAGCTAGACAACTTTTTGTTATGCCTGAGGGGCAAGGCCTTGAAATTCTTTTGTACCTGCCAACTGCCAGTGCAAGAAAATTTTGACCTTCTAATGGAAAAGATGGCCCAAAGATTCGGGAACAAAGACCTCCCAAATTCCATTAGAAGACCTATCATCATAGGTCTAGATCTGCTGTGCCATCTTCGTGCAATAATTGATCTATCCAAATTCACGATAAAATTAGACCTAAAAGGATATAAAGTAAAAGAGACCATGGACCTGATGAATGTATAGAATGTATATAACTGTAATATTGATTTTTGAGCTTTTACCTTTTAAATGCATATATATGGAGATGTCCTCATATTCTTGTCCAGATATTTCATCGTCTGCTGAGAAGAAACTATTCCCAGAGTCTTGGAATACCGTTCCTTGACGTCGTCCAAGTTTCAGACGAGAAGGTGAAAGGGATCTTCTGACTATGGACCAGAGGAACACTCGAATTATATTTTAGATTTTAGATCATGTTTTAAATTTTAGATCACATAGATATTGGATCATATTTTTAGATTTTATCGTACACAAGTCTTCATTTACATTTTATGTGATAACTGTTGCTTCTGTTCCTATATATTTGCCATAAACACATGTATAACAGTTATGTGACAGCTATACATTGTATCCTGTTAACTGGTGAATAAACGCAGTATCCTATTGAATTCTCCAAGACCATCTTCATCCCTATCTTCAATTACTTACTACCAGAAATGTAGAGCTTCACGATAACCTAGCTACCACTACTACAATGTAATGGTCATTTGAATAAAACATGCTCATCTTAATCATCTGAGAACCAGAGAATACAACAAGATTGGTATTTCAACATCATACTTTTCCATAACTGAAATCTATCCATTGGATTCTTCTGAATTCGGACATATCAACATTGGAATTGACGGACATCATAAACATGATAGGAACTCAATCTACACCCGTCATCAACAGCCTGGACTGACAACAAACTGGTACTACGCCTCTCGAGACCCTACATCAACTACCAAAAAATCACAACGGGGAGGAATGTCGGAGGGCAGTATTTTCAACCCTGAAGGTTACTGGTTAACAGAAGTGAGAACTGTTCCCCAATACCCGAGCGCACTTCACAACTTGATCCTCTAAAGAGCAGACGTCTTCCCGACTAACTCAACTGGAGATTGGTGCCTTGTGCCATTGTTATATTTGCTTGGTAAGTTCCAAGTGACATACACACGGTCACTTTGACACTACCATTATTTTTCATTTCCATATATGTATGTAGTACACAATATATG
>MJUU01045702.1:0-15208 GCA_002080025.1 Modiolus philippinarum
TTATTTTCTAAGAGGTTAAAAAGAGGTGATTCAGGGTCAAATTCCATACGATGATCATCAACGCTTTTGAAAATATAATAAAAGGGGGCTCTCAAGACCCCCTATCGATCACCTGGACCATGTCTGACATATTAATTTCAAATAGGGTCCAATGTATTCGTTTGAAATAGGGTCCATTGATCAACAGTGGTCCCAACTGATGGTAACCTTAGATTGGATGCAGACCTGCCATGTAGCAACCGCTAATGATACAACGCCACCTAATGATATCAATATCATTTAGCGTTGCGGGCGCAACGCTAAATGATATAATTTATATCATTAAGGATCTCCCTTATCGCCTGCTAATGATACAAAACCATTAATGATACAATTTAGTTCATTTAGCGTTGACGCATCGCCGCTAAATGATATAACAAAAATTTGATGAAAAACCGGAAAAAATAGCAACCGCAACCGCTAATGATATAAAATTTTTGTATCATTAAGCGTTAATGAAATAAAGTTACACATAAAATCATATGTTTAAGGAGCATTCAGATACATATGCAAAGAAGATTATTTTGGTCTTTGGATTATCAAAATGGCGCCATTTCCATTTGGAACTAAAAAGAAAAGGGGCGAAAAAAAAATCCAAAATGCTCAGAATTGGATGATATTCTACAGGAAGGTTGTCTTGCAAGTATGAAACTCATTTGTAGTGTATTAATTTCCAAAATGCCGATCGTTGTCATAGAGACCGAAAAAAGACGGAAAAATTCAAAGTGTTAAGAATTTAATAAAATTTACTGAATCTTGTACCGTAAGTGTAGAACTCATTTCTAGTGTAAAAATTTCAAAATTACAACCGTTGCTTTGGAACAGGAAGAAAGGAGGGATTTTAAAAGTGCTCCAAGTGGGACAAAATTATACAAAGAGGTTGTTAGAATAGAACTTGTATCAGTTCGTGGACTGGAATCACTGTCCATGCAAAATACCAAACCAGGCCGAATTTTTTTTCAGTCCTTCTATGTCCCTTCTTAGAAATTAACACGTTTACATGAATATTACCTGCAGATATAGGCAGAATATGTCCACTTATATAATACACCACGCATAATTCTTATGTTTTCGTTAAAACACAAGTTTCATTTTCAAAGCTCCTTAGTTTTCTTTAGATGTACTGAAATTTAATATCAGTTTAACGCTTATTTAACATCCTTTAAGAGTGAATATATAAATTAAGACAATTTAAGGGTTTTGTCACGAGTTTTTATAGTGTGGAGATACTAAATATTTACCCCACCCCTGCAAAAAAAACAAACCAAAGAAAAAAAAACGGAAATAATGATTTTTGTATTTGTTGTTAATTCCTTTCAGATAAACAGCCGTCGTCATTTTGTTTTTTGGTTAAAAAAATATTGAAAATGGACATATTCGGGAATTAAAATATATATATCTTCACCATTTTGACTTTCTGATCTAGGGTCGGAAAATTTTCACAGATATTTATTAATTATAGTTTTAATATGCTAGCAACAAACTGTGTCCAAAATGTTTGTTTCAGAATTATTATGGGTTCACAAATGTCAAAATTAACACCCCTCCCCAAAAAAGTTAAGGTAGTAGACCTAGGATAGGGGAGATAACTTCTGTTTCTGCACAGATTACTTGTTTTGATTGGTATGAATAAAACAAAAGACATAGAGTATTTATCATTCGTAAAAAAATCACGTTTTCATGAAACGGCACTCCTTTCATAAAATACTTCATGGTGCTTCATTAAAATATCTAGAATTTGAATGGCATCTTAGAAATATTAAAATAAATGGAAGTAAGATTTTTGCCAAGGGAGGCAATTCTTTCTGCTTGATGTTCAGAATTCAGGAATTGTACATGTAAGATTTTTTATGCAGTTTTCATATAAATTGTCGAAATGCGCAGATGCACAAATTAAACTCACAGTAACGGTATTTAGTTATTTGTATAATTATTTGGGTCGATGTCACTGCTGGTGAACTGTTAATCGCCGAGGGAATTCACCAGCCCAAGAGTAAGTACTTCAGTGCTGACCCGAAAGCCGATTCTATTTCAACCTATCAATATCTACATTTACATATCTATATAAATCATATGTGTGAAGGACCTGTAAGTTTCCAGTTTTTGGTGAAAATTAAATGTTAGGATTTTCATCCAGAAGAAATTAAATGAAGCCGTGTTTTCAGCAATGTTTTGACAACATGCTGGTAATTTCTATTTTTTTTACTGCAAATGAACAATAAATTCTCTTATATTTAGGTCCACAAGTTTCTATATGGAAGTTTGGCAATTTATAGTCTTTTTATACCAATTCGGGAAGTTTTGAGTTTGATTTTTCCTCCATAGTGCGACAGTGTTTTACCAGAAGACTAATTTCCTTGAGCTAGGCGGCAGTTAAGCGGCGAGCAGTCTTTGACCCATCTTTCTAAATAACGTTTTGTCCTATTCTTTTGTTCTTCAAGACAGTGCCCATAGAGTTAGTCGTCTACCTATATTGAGTTATATTCGTATGTTCATTATACTTTAGGGAAACGAGTGAGAGAAAGGGAGAATTTCTTCTGTGTTGACATTTAGTTGTCAAATTAATGAAATTAATAGATATCTTGAAAATGTTGATAATACAGGTTTCATTATGAGTGAGGCTTGTATTTCGCTTGTTATCAAATCGAGCTATTGTTATAGGTAATTAAATGTTGTAAATATTCTATAATGCATTTTATTCATTGTTTTTATTTTGTACGGCCTTAATATTATGTAATTTGTTTGGCCTAGTTATGTAACTTGTTTACAATAAACAAGGGTCAAGGTTATTTCACCTTAGAACATATAGAAATTTCTAGAATTTAAATATAATATTTAACACATAGAATTTTCTAGAGGCTTTCCTTACATAATCGTTCTAGTCATGTGATTGTCAGTTGATTAGAATGTTCTAGTTATATCTTGTGGATAGATTTTTCTAGAAGTAATAAATGTATTTATATGAGGTAGCTGAAAAGGGTTAAGTCAGTCAATTTAATAAGTTTATACAGAATTAATTAGTTTATATAGGATTATCACGCACATCTTTCGTATTGGAAATCGACATCAATTATGTGAATATTTTATCAACTATTTAGTGAGGATTATAAGGATTATTCTATTGGACATTTATTGGTGGAATTAAGTGAACTGTTCATTTGGATTATTACATGGACTTCATTATTGTCAGATAAGTTATATATTGTATTTAATTTGTAAAATAATTATTTTTTTCGTCTGATTAAAAAGTTGATTTGAGCCAATTTTGTTTTATCTTTGCTGACTTTAATTGGTCGTCTCTGCCTCATAACAGAAATTGAGGGCTATCGTCCGGGATCTTCGAAATTGTCAAAAAAGAAAGAAATTATTATATTTTTGTTAAAAAGAAAAATTTTTTAAAGTCAGCAAAAAATTTTTACAAGATGTCATTTGATCCAGAACAATTCATATCTACATGTCAGGTTGAGAATTTTGAGAAGCTTAAAAAGGATGAGTTGATTATATTAGGAAAACATTTGAAATTAAACGTCAAATCTGGGATGAGAAAATTTGAAATTCAAAATGTGATTGCAAATTATTTGGTTGAAGAAGATTATTTTGATAAATCTGTTTTGGCGACTTTTGGCATTCAGACACCTGATTTGGAAATTAAAAAAATAGAAATTCAGAAAGAATTAGAAATTAGAAAATTAGAATTAGAAAGAGAGCAAAACAAAATTAGAATTAGAAAGAGAGCAAAGAAAATTAGAATTAGAAAGAGAGCAAAGAAAATTAGAATTAGAAAGAGAGCAAACAAAATTAGAATTAGAAAGAGAAGAAAAGGAAAGAGAAGAAAGAAAATTAGAAAAAGAGCTCAATTTTCAATTAGAAATGAAAAAATTGGAATTAGCTGAAAAGAATCAACACCTTTCTCAGAATTCTCAGACATTTAATGTTGCTAAAAACATCAGGTTGGTCCCTCCTTTTCAAGAAAAGGATGTTGACGAATATTTTCTGCATTTTGAGAAAACAGCCCAGAATTTGAAGTGGCCAAAATATAATTGGTCAATGTTATTACAGAGTGTATTAATTGGTAAAGCCAGGGAAATTTACACTAAATTGTCCGTAGAACAGGCTTCAGATTATGACACTGTAAAAGAGTTAATTCTTAAAGCCTATGAACTGGTCCCTGAAGCTTACCGGCAAAAATTTAGGAATGCAGAAAAAAAAGAGTGACCAAACCTACGTAGAGTTTGCTAGAACTAAAGAGCAACCATTTGATCGTTGGTGTTCATCAAAGAAAATAAATAACAATTATGAGAAATTACGTCGGCTAGTTTTAATTGAAGAATTTAAAAGATGTATTAGTACTGACATTAAAACTTTTATTGATGAACAAAAAGCTGAANAATACATAAAAACTATACATTAATAGGAACTAAGTTTTTACGTCTTACGATGTCTACTGTTCGAGTTACTCCCCTTTGACAATATCGATTTTTGGTTAAAAACCTCACCTTACTACATCCTTAAGAAAATTGAAATTATGGAATTTTTTAGGGTTACCCCTGGTCTTCTACCTAAGTGCAATTATTTCATACTCCACCACCTCTCCTATAAAATACTGGCTTTAAAACAACAAATGGCATGAAGAGCTAGTGGAGAAGTCAAAATTGGCGATAATGATATCTAGGATCAAGTTCGTCAAATGGAAAACAAATCACTCAAACATGTGAGATCAGTATCTATGTTACTAAGCAAAATTTATCGTCTCGAAACAGCGACATTTTCCTTTTATACCAACGATTTCAAGTTTAATCATCAACACAAGATTTTATGGGTTCAATCAAAGAAAAAGGTGTGACAGTGTATTAAAAGAAAAGGAAAATGTACTTATTCTGCAAATGAGTGGAAAGTGTTTTATCGCGGGACAACAATCTGGGTTATTTTGATATTGGCTCCACATTGTATATGGCTTCCGATGAAGTGGCTAAATGAACAAGATGTAATTTTCTCTGCATGTTTATTTCATCATGTTACCATCTTTAGTTATATATGATTTACCATATTATATATCCAACAATTAGAAAAAAAAACTTGTATTTCAAATAGAAGTTCTAAAATGATGTACAAATTTGTCATTTCGCTAAAACATTATTCTGTCATTTTCTGTCAAAAAAAATTGAGGACCTACAAAAGTAAGGCGCTGTCGACGTCGTTGTTGTCGTCGGCGGCGTTGTCGTTTGTAGACATTTTTTTTTGTTTTAGCTCAATTGATCAATCCTTATATTATTTTAACACAACGTTCCTTCGCACAAAAAAGGCTTCTGTAGGTTTTGCTTATCGTGGCCCATCCTTTAAAAAATTACCAAAAAGGGGTACATTGGCTGTTTTGCTATATTTTTGACTGTAAAATATGTACTATTTATCGGATTTATATTGATTTCTTTCAGTGTACTCATGGGGAAATTTCCAATCTGTCGCATTTAGCTCTAGCGTAACGAATCAGCTGTGACACATACACTCCGTAGGCAAGAGAAGTTGGAATATTACTGTCCATGTTAGGGAAATTGATAATTTTGAAATTAAAATCGTCCCGTTTGTCGTTAATTTTAGTACTGAGATGACCAATTTCGTCAAATTCGAGATGTAGGTCCAAGAAAGAGGTAGATCTAGTGGTTTCTTTCGTTTCCTTTATCTCTAGTTCTGGCGGATTTATTAACGGGATTGATTTAGCAAAAATTGTATTATTTATGGAAATAACATCATCAATGATGTAGATTTTTTTATTTTATGATCTTTTATATGAATAAATGATATTTCAACTGGAAAAATTTTGAAAAACAAATAAAGGGATATGGAGTAAATGTACATGGGACAAAATCCCTATAAATACGTGGTAAGACTAAGCCAATGGAACAACGTTTTGATTGTTGTTCTTCATCTTGAAGTCACTATGAGGCCTTCAACAAAGAGCAAACGCTCTTACCCCACAGTAAGTTAAGACGGCCTATAGACAAGTCCTTCTATTTCCAACACGAAGAACTTGTTAAGAGCAAGAGTGTACGGTAAACATTGTTTAATAAATGGGTGGTAATTTGTTTTATACTTTACCTCCCGTTGCAATTTATTATCAATCATGGTCAAATGACTAATTTTGTGTTTTATGAATTACCATTACTTTAAACTAAAAATTTAATCTGATCATACACTTTGACACTAAAATAAAATTGTTTTAAAATGTGTTTGAAAACATTTATTGCACCTTACAATCGAAAGAAGGCAATCAAAAAAACAAACAAAAAATAGTTTGTCAAGCGCTGACCACGTCTGCCAGCTAAATGTAGCCATGTCAAGCTTTTTGTTTCAAGACTGTACTCTTTTTATTTTGACAAAGGAAATAAAAGCTTTATCTTACAAAATTTTTATTTCTTGCTTATGAAGCCTAGATCTATATAGAGAAAAATGTTCATGAAGTGACTTTGATTTGAAAGACACCCTTGAATCAATGAACTACAAATAACAAATAAAAACAGCCAATAAAGTACAAAATATCACCACAGTTCTTGAGGTAAGTATCATTAGATCAAATTGTTCAACTAATTTTATAATTTTTAGCAGCAATTGATTATTCAAAGTGTAATATTGATGAGGCAATCATATACAATTGTTTAACTTTTCTTTTAATAATCTGGAAGAATGGTATCATAAGGCCAATAAAATTGGTATATGGTTATAGTTAAAGTACTGTAAAATACAAAAAATCAAAAATATACAACTGTTAATGATCAAACTACACTTGTACTTTTAAGGATAAAAAAAATTTCCCACTTTCAATTTAACATCTGTAAGTTGAACACAATAATGCAGGGTATAATAATTCTGGCAATTACTAGTATGCTATTTATAAAACATTGATTTCACACTGTCTATAAGTGGTGCATCTTTGTACAATTGATTCCACTTGCAGAGCACATTCTATGCAGGATGTGTGTCCACAAGGGTAAAAGAAGGCATCACATTCCCGATCAACACACACGTTACATCTTCTGCTGGGTAAATTCATTGTTACCTGTAAATAAAAAAAAACAAATGTCGTATTAAACTATATATCTCTTTTCCTGTATATGAAGTAGGAATTCTGTCAAACTTCAATTTTTACTGAAAAACTTCCATTTTTACTGAACTACAAAATACATTTTACCAGTTTGATCAAATTAAAAACATATTTATTACCTTTTAGAAAAGCAGGTTACTTCAAATTACACCCTTTCAAGTTAACAAATGTCAACACTTCTTGAGACGTTGATCAAGGCAAAAATTTCCCAGGACTTTCCCATGAGGTGTAATGTTGAACTAAGCTCGGTTGAGGGAGTTATCTTGGGTGGTCAGTTGAGTTATTGGAAACAATTATAAAAACAACAACATAAGAAGACACGTATCGATTTTTCAAGAAACATAAGAACACACGTATCGTATGTTCCAACAACATAGGAACACACGTATCGATATTTTAAGCAATTCATGATGGAAAATGTAGACAAATTTGTCCCAGTGCCAAAGTATGGAATCCATCTTCCAATATACCGCCGTGCGCTGTCCCGGCTTATGAATAGGCCCGCAGCGTCCTCTGAGCTTGGAGTATGAGTCTTCCTAACAGAGTATCCCGAAAAACCCCGGGATATAGAAATAGGACCTAGTATCTCCGGCTTGCGGGGTGTGACCCCTCCTAAACGGGGGCTGACCCCGAGGGTCCAGGGATATAGAAATAGGACCCGTTCCGTGGTTGTGCGGTATTAATAAATACACAACCCATCTTTCGGATGGGATGTAAACTCAGGTCCACGTGTTGGAAGAAATGCCATGCTTCCTGCACGTTAAAAATCCCTTGTAGCAAGCTTTTTTTGAGTGGCCCGTAGGTGATCGTCTACAAGGCTAAATTATCCGCCCTTTTCGATTTCAACCTACTTTTCCAGTGGCAGTCCCGCCGTGCGCGGTCCCGGCTGAAGAATAGGCCCGCAGCATCCTCTGAGCTTGGAGTATGAGCCATCCTAACAGAGGACCCCGAGGGAACCCCGGGATATAGAAATAGGACCCAGTATCTCCGGCTTGCGGGGTGTGACCCCTCCTAAACGGAGGCTGACCCCGAGGGTCCCGGGATATAGAAATAGGACCCATTCCGTGGTTGTGCGGGATTAATAAATACACAACCCATCTTTCGGATGGGATGTAAACTCAGGTCCACGTGTTGGAAGAAATGCCACGCTTCCTGCACGTTAAAGAACCCTTGTAGCAAGCTCTTTTTGGGGTGGTCCGTAGGTGATCGGCTACAAGGCTAAATTCCCCGCCCTTGACGATTTCACCCTACTTTTCCAGTGGCAGTCAGAATCTCCCGTCCCATGGCCATTTCCATACCCCAAAGTGATTATTTATCAACAAACTTGTTCTCGTCTTGATATAGCTGAAATATTGCTGAGTAGACGTTAAACAATATTCAATCAATCAATCAATCCAGTGGCAGTCAGAATTTCCCGTCCCATGACCCTTTCCATACCCCAAAGTGATTATTTATTAACAAACATTGTTCTCGTCTTGATACAGATGAAATATTGCTGAGTAGACGTTAAACAATATTCAATCAATCAATCAATTTCCCGTCCCATGACCCTTTCCATACCCCAAAGTGATTATTTATTAACAAACTTGTTCTCGTCTTGACATAGCTGAAATATTGCTGAGTAGACGTTAAACAATATTCAATCAATCAATCAATCTTCCAATATATAGCGTTTGTCGCCGAATGGTGACAGGCTAGTTTTGTTCACTGACACTATATAGCTGATGGTTATGGCTCCTAATAAAGTTCATGTCATTGCATTTTGAAATCTTTTCCAATAAGGATTTGATTTGATTGACTTGTTTTCGTTCAGATATGGACGTTAAACGAAAAAGAAGGTCAGTAGGGGACACATTTATTGAATCGACCCTTTTGTTGCAAAGATATATAGTTTCTGCAACGAGAACTAAGTTGATTATGAAATTTCTCACATCGAATTAAATAAATTTTGCAAGTGTGTTTTAAACATTTTAAAATTTATTGAACAAGATGTGAGAAATTTCATAATTAACGTGTTTAAGTTGTTGAAAATGTTTCTCTAATGACAATGTAAAACACCGAGGGTTGTGTTCCGAATAGATTTGGCGGGAAATTTCACGCGAGTTGTTCTCTCACTAGAGACAAAAAATATTTTTATCACATCGGTCAGGCGTTGGTTAAATTTGCTAGAAATTAGAGAAATATAAATTCCATAACGAGAACTAGTTGATTATGAAATTTCTCACATCGAGTAAAATAAATTTTGCAAATGTTTGAAAGCGAGGCTTGCCGAGCTTTTAAAAATTTTAAAATTTATTTAACGAGATGTGAGAAATTTCATAATAAACGTGTTTAAGTTGTGGAAACAGTTTCTCTAATGACTAGACGAAAAACACCGAGGATTGTATTCCGAATAAATTTGTTGGGAAATGTCACGAAACTTGTTCTCCTCTCTAGAGAGGAGAACAAATGTTTCACCGCCGTTCAGGGAATGTGAAAATAGATAGAAATTAGAGAAACTTATTTCCACAACACTGAATTTGCTTTTCTAATAACAACCAACAACATAAAAGCACTATAACACATTTATTCCATTTCTCATCTGTTACAATATTAGCACGTCAATTTATAGCAAAGAATGACTCCGATGACTCCGTTGCAAGAGAAACACGAAAAGTTCATGAAAATGTCATTCATAATTAACTAAAGAACAAAGGAAGGAGTCATATGAATTGGCGGAGTTAAACTTAACAATACAATAAAGTGGAGTCTAAATACTAAAACAATAACAGTCAATTATAAAAGCTCCGTTGGCGACACTCCCACGCGAGAAAAGATAAATCAAATTAATAACTTTCATATTAGTAACTGTCAAATGTGTTACTGTTTGTAGATTTGATTGTTCCACGGCTCTCTCGGTATTTTCTTCTGTATCACTAATAATGATGACATTTTCCAAATTATCAGTTGTGAGCATCTTCATTTACACTAGCCATATAATTTACACTATCCATAGAATTTTGATCATTGATGTTGTTGTTCTCGTCTATTTTAACATCTTCTTTTTCAGAATATATATTATTTTCATTTTCAGTACTTGACTGTTACACTGGTTGTTGCTTTTGAGTCTCCGAATTTTGGACAAATCTTGCATCTTTGCTTCTATATTGTGACGGGATATAAGTGATATTTCAAAAAACCGATAAAATGGCTTCAGAAAGTGTTATATCCACACAAACCTTTTCGAAGTCCGAGAGACTTGAATACAAGGCCAATTTTGGCCGTAATAAAAGTTTGACATTTAAAAAGTCCTACCGTGGGGGTTCTATTTCCTAGATTTAGAGGATGGGCATTCAAAAATTAATTTGGGCCTAGATGAGCTGCATTCGTTATTCTCAATGAGAGGACAACTTGAGACGTTAACAGGATATTTTGACAAGGTAAGAAAGTTTTTTTAAAATTCTATACCTCAGCTATGGTGCTGATGTCAGTTTTTTCTACATTTGTAAAAACTAAATTTACAGTAACTTTGGTATTTTGTTATTTGTTAGCACTGGATCGATGCCACTGCGAGTAGACTGCAAGTCCCCGAGGGTATTCACCAACCCAGTTGTCGGTACTTCGGTGCTGACCCGAAAGCCGATTTATTTTGAAACTTACAATATCTTAATTTTTGTAAATTTTGTTGAAAACTAAGGAGCATCTCCCTCATGCAAAGCTCTGTCCTTAGCTGATTTGGTTTTCCATTTAGATCATAGTTGGTTGTTTGTTCTCTATTGGTTTTTAAACATGTTGAGTTTATGGTCTTCAAAATGTTAGATTATATCTGTACTGAAGAGACATAGGTTGTTGAAATTACCATATGCAGAAACTAAATTTACGGTAACTTCGGTATTTTGTTATTGGTTAAAGTTAGATGTCATCCATTTTCTAAAATTATGTACTCTTATTCCATTAACGGCTTAACGCATCATTTCTTTTGAAATGCCTGTAACAACTCAGGACCGTTGCATCTCACAATATTTCCAGCAGCTTCGCACCTGCTTTGTGTGTTTACCTCTGAGACTTCGGTTGTGTTCGGTAATTTTGTTATTATCCCATTTTTCATTTTCAATGTGTTTTGAAATATAAGAGATAATAATAGCAAAAGCTCACAATGACATATAACACTTTGTATGGATTTTTTCGTCTAATAGACTTTTTTCTCAAATTTGTTTCTAATATCATATACAAAGTTTAAATTTATCAAAGTTTATGTAGGTGAGTTTCTTAAATTGTAGCCCCAATTTCAAAAGGAGCCTAGATATATAGCACAGCCCTTGGAAACAGTAACTCCACCTCTAGAAATATCAGAAGACAGTAGAGCAGAGCAAGAAAATTCTTTGCTAAAGGTACATTAATCATGTTAAATGTCAAACTATTCATAGCTAATTAACAATAACTTGTATATAGGTTCACTAATGTAATAATTCCATTATATAACACAGCATTTTATATTTAAGTTTTATGTTCATTTTGGATTTCGGTTTAGATCATATTAGTAATTTGTTCTCTGTTGGGTTTTAAACATAATAAATTTCGTTTGATGGATTTTGAAATGTTTTAATGCGATCTGCACTGATGAAGTCGAAATTGTCGAAATGGTCATAATACAGAAACAAACTTCACGGTAACCGAAATGGTCATAATATAGAAACAAACTTCACGGTAACCGAAATGTTCATAATATAGAAACAAACTTCACGGTAACAGAAATGGTCAATTATATAGAAACAAACTTCACGGTAACCGAAATGGTCATAACATAGAAACAAACTTCACGGTAACCGAAATGGTCATACTACAGAAACAAACTTCACGATAACAGAAATGGTCATAATATAGAAACGAACTTCACGGTAACCGAAATGGTCATAATATAGAAACAAACTTCACGGTAACCGAAATGGTCATAATACAGAAACAAACTTCACGGTAACCGAAATGGTCATAATACAGAAACAAACTTCACGGTAACCGAAATAGTGATAATATAGAAACAAACTTCACGGTAACCGAAATGGTCATAATACAGAAACAAACTTCACGGTAACCGAAATAGTCATAATACAGAAACAAACTTCACGGTAACCGAAATGGTCATAATACAGAAACAGACTTCACGGTAACCGAAATGGTCATAATACAGAAACAAACTTCTCGGTAACCGAAATGGTCATAATACAGAAACAAACTTCTCGGTAACCGAAATGGTCATAATACAGAAACTAACTTCTCGGTAACCGAAATGGTCATAATACAGAAACAAACTTCTCGGTAACCGAAATGGTCATAATACAGAAACAAACTTTACGGTAACCGAAATGGTCATAATATAGAAACAAACTTCACGGTAACCGAAATGGTCATAATACAGAAACAAACTTCACGGTAACCGAAATGGTCATGATACAGAAACAAACTTCACGGTAACCAAAATGGTCATAATACAGAAACAAACTTCACGGTAACTTCAGTTTTTTTTTTGTTTAATTTGTAAAAGTTCATTTTTGTTTAAAATATCGTGATGATGTAATTAACAATTTTTCAACCTCCTATCAGTCAAATCGCTTTCAGAAAGGCCTCTGATGGAGCAGTCGTCCTCAATGGTGCAAGCAAGAACACCCATGGTAAGTACAATTTATAATTAGAAATATGAAAACATTCGCGAACTAGCTTTGACATCGAATGATTTCATATTACTAATTTTATTTACTCCAAATCCAAAGTTTTCTTTACCAATTATCAATATTGTCAATGCGATCTGCCCTGATGAAGTCTAAATTGTCGAAATGGTCATAATACAGAAAGAAANTTCAGGTAACTTTTTTTTTTTTTTTTTTTTTGTAAACTTTCATTTTTGTTCAAAACACCGTGATGATGTAATTAAGAAATTTTCCTACCTCCTTTCTGCTACAGAGCCTTCAAGAAAAGCAATCAATGGAGTCTGCTTCAATGGCCAAAGGAAGAGCACCCATGGTAAGTACGATTTATAATTAGAAATAAAATCTTAATCTGTTAAGTCGTGAGTGTTAAAATAAGGTAAACATTGGACATTTGCAAAAATAATAATAGTTAAATTTAAATAAATATTATTATCAACACAATTTAAACGAATTTGAAAAGTGTTTATTTCCGAATCCGATTTTCGAATAAACAGAACGTGATGTAAAAAATAGATATTAGAAAAATATCAAATTTAGATCTATCAACATCTGAAAATTTTTTTTCTAGATGTTCTGTGACAAGGAAAACGTCCCGCCTCAGGCAATTCAATTCACAACAAACCAATCCACCAAAAGAGCAAGAAGCATAGCAAAGCCAGCTGAACATCTACCAGCTTTTACATTGGAGGAGATGGAAGCTCTATTCCAACCGTTTCAATGATATCATTTGATAAACAGACATGAAATATTTGTGGTTATATTTATTGATTATATACTGTAATACATTGGAAACTAAGTCATTGATTTTATAATGTCCATACGCAAGACTTTCAATCGGATTTTTCCAGTAGCGTTTATCATCAAAACTGCATAGTCAGTTTTTTTACAATATTGTCCACATAAAGCTCACGATTTTCACTCCTAATACATGTCATAGAATTCATGGTTGTTGTTTCCTCAAGCAAACATTGTTTATACATGTCATGACGCAATGTCTTTTTAATTTCACATTTTGAAATTCCTTTTGCGACTTTTTTTTCTCTTTCGGTTAAAATTTCGTCTCCATTGCCAGTTTTCTGCCATTGATGATATAATAGACTGTACATCTTTGGTCACAACATAACGGCTTCTTTCATTGGAACACATGCAATTATTACAATTAAAAAAATATAAAGATGTACTATTTTCTCTTATTTGGGAACTATTGGTTATTTTTGTTGAAAGTATGTTAAAAAACAATATCAGTCAAGTTTATTATTATATGAGGGATTGATTGATGTTTTACGCAAACTTCAGCAATATTTCAGCTATATTGTGGCGAGAACTGTTAAGTAAGTTGAACAATTATAATAAGTATATAAAATATCAATATAAAACCGTTAAGGCTTTATACAAGTAAAACAAGAGTATAAAATATAAAAAAAACATTATAGGAGAAATGACAGTTTAACTGTTACAATATTACAACTATAAATTAAATCCATTCAAATCTTACTAAATAAATTGATTGCTTTTAAAAATTGAACGATTTTGTCGCCAGCGATATTGTAAATAGGTCTTTAAGTCAATCAGCTGTATAAAAATCACGCCTGATATCGACAACAGCTACACATTCAATTAAAACATGTTGAATTGTATAAGGACAATTACATGGAATACAATTAAAAATTATGTAATACTATGTATATATATCACATCCAGTGTTTAGTTCCCCTTCAACTACATTTGTCTTTACTTCCTAATTAATTGTGAACCAATATTTTAAAATGAAATTGTCGTCATCTTTCCATATAAATCCTTTGGAAGATTGCACTCTGTGCAATTCCTCGAATGACCATCATAAATTGATATATTAAACATAAAATTGTTGCCAATGAAACTAGGACCACTTCAATATTTATACCCCCCACTTGAAAAGTGGGGGGTATATAGTGATGGGGTTGTCCGTCCGTCCGTTACACCTGAGGGTACCCATCTCTTATCCACTATTCCTCCTGAAACACTGAATAGATTTTGATGAAACCTAAACAGTCTTTATGACATAATGTAGATGTGCACCTCCTATTTCAGAATTTGATTTCATTGATTTTTGGGGTTTCCCATAGCAAAAAATGGACTTAGCCATTACATTACAAGGGGGTACCCATCTCTTATCCGCTACTCCTCCTGAACCAGTGAACAGATTTTCATGAAACTTTAACACAGTCTTTATGACGTAATATAGATGTGCACCTCCTATTTCAGAATTTGATTTGATTGATTTTTGGGGTTTCCCATAGCAAAACATGGACTTAGCCATTACATTACAAGGGGGTACCCATCTCTTATCCGCTACTCCTCCTGAACCAGTGAACAGATTTTCATGAAACTTTAACACAGTCTTTATGAC